>JAKSZP010006703.1:0-177652 GCA_022478985.1 Massospora cicadina
CATACCAAATCTCATACCACCAGAACTAGAAATATTTACCTTAATTCCAAAGCTCAAGTTTCGGCATTACTTGAGCTACTGTATTACTATTAATGGTAGTTTGTTTATATTAGCTTAATTTGGTTTAAACCAACAACAAAACAGTCTCGCCCAACATCGATGAATCCCCCCTTAGGTTGGGACCATCTAGTACTAAAAAAACAGTCTCGCCCATCCCTATTTAACCTTAAATTGTTTTTGTCAGAACAACTTCTATGTTAGGTAAGTATGCTTATAAATAGAAATTAAAATATACTCTTTTGTGAGCTTTTGGATCTGATAGCTGCAGGCTTTAATTAACAAGGTTCCCAAACCCTTGCTCGCCATTTTACAATAATGTAAACCTATGCCCAAAAGAGAGATGTCTAGATTGTTTGGTAGTATAGGTTGCATCAAAATCCTAAAAACTGATATCTCGATTAGTACCACAAAAGCAAGTTTGAATTACACTGAGATTAGCAATCTAAAATATTGCAAGCAAAGTGATACAAACATAAAAATATACTTCAACAGGATGAGGTGCAGTAGACATTTAATATATCACTGGCGTCTGTCACCTGGAGGGATTCACAGGGCTGCGCTCAGATGGCGCATACCAACCCTGGCTTTAATGTGGGCTGAGGTACAGAGGGTAATCACGCTGCACCTGCCTCAGATTATCCAACCTGCCATATATATGGGCTAATGTCCTCATGGAAGCCAAAGGTTCCAGATGGAGAGGGATCTAGGAACCAACAGGCCCTGGTTGATGTGGTTTACTTTGTAACAGCATTATGATGCAATGTCCAAAAGCCCTTGCATCGTTCCAACTAGATTTTCTTTTTTTCTACAACCAATTATTAATTATAAATTTAGATAAATAGATTTAAAACGCGACTCCCAAGTGTGGTCTAGACATATGCGAGATGGGCTTCTATGTCAAAGGATTTAATGATTTTTCAGGTGAAGAAAGGGGGGGACTTATTCTCAACTGATAGATGATAGCCCAGAAAGAGCTACGCCAATTAATAAATTTTAGGCATTAAAAAATCTAACAAATGATGGAATCCCAGCAGCCATCTTCTGGTAGATTGAGAGCCCTAAAAATAGGAAAATTGCTGATAAAAATCTTTTTATTTAGATAAAATCCATTTTTTGTAGTGATTTGACAATTAAATATTATCAAAAAATGGAATAGCAAGCATCAAAGTAGTTAATTTATAAGTATTAACCTTAGTAAAATTCATGTGCAATTGTCAATCCGTGCACAGACCTCCTCATAGAGGCATTCAACGATTTAAGTCATTGTATTATATAAAAAGAATTATAATCTTTTGTTGCTATTAATTATATATAGAAAGCTCTTGATTTAGGCTCCACAAGGATCAGACCACAATTATCAATAGTAATGAACTCCTCCTTAGGTCAGGACAAGGTGTTTCCTTCTTTTTTAACTTAGTAATCCTCATGACATTAAATATCATGCATCTATGCACTGAGGTGCGGGCACCATCCACAGTGCCTTATCTTTTTGTTTCTATTAGTAAACTACCTGGTGATTTGGGTTGGATCCTGAAGCACCTCTGTAGCAATCAGAAGTTACAGACACTCTCCTTACAGAAATTAATACCAGATACTCAGCCAGTTGTTTCCTATAAGAAACGTTTGGTAATAGCACCAAATATGTTGACATTTCAGGTCCATTTGACGTTCAACCTTCTACAAGTTATAAGAGATCACACAATTCATGGAAGATCACATTTACCGCAGAAAGAGTTGATCAATACGCCCATGTGCGTTTGATATGTGCCCTTGAGTTTGTATTACCACTATGAACATCCAGAAAAGCACCAGTGAAGTGTTCCAGTAAAATTTGGTTGTTTATCTGTTGGTATTGGGTGAAACTCTTACTTTTTTAACTTTAATATTGTGCAGGCCAGCACTTATAAAAGCTTTGGGTTATGAACATTGACATAATTGCAAAGATAGATTGCAGCAAAAAGGCTGAGCGTACTAGAGCCAAGGGCACAAGTTGGCTAGCCTTACTAACGTGAAGAATACCCTAGACCAACGCTGAGTAATGCAAAGTATGTTCAGGTTGGATTTTGGGGTTTGCGTGATGAACCATCCAGTGTTTTATCAATGGCACTTAAGGTTGTTAGTTGTTTAATAAGTGATGATGGGCCATTACATTTGGTGGAAAAATGAGAATTTGAGGCTTTCTTGGTTTACAACATTGCTCAATTAGGCAAGATTCAATTTCAGTCAATCACCCTAATTTAGACTACTCAAGATAAAGCACTACAATTAAAGTAAGTTTTTTTGGTCAGAAAGGGAAATGGCTCAGAAAATGGACAATGACCCACCTCCCCCACTATCCTCATATTCCATTTTGTGTAACTAACATCATTATTGGTAACTCTCTTTCTGCTTGCATAAATTTCCAAGCCAAATTACATAAATTTAAAAAAACAAATCATATTTGCCCATAGTAGTTTCACTCCAATGTCCTCAGATTCTCTGCCAGCTGAACCAGCATGGGGCAGCGGCAAAATTCCCCCCACCATTTTCTGTCCAGTAGGAAAACGCGCTAGGACTGGTTCACCCAGTCATTCCAAACCCATGGGCCAATTCATTCCGCCCAAGGACCTGGACGCTCACCTTGCTCATACCCAAGCAGTACCACGCTGCCCCCTAGTGCTCCCCCGGAGCAACATGCGCTACAGCCTAAGGGTCAAATATGGGAAACTATTCCCATACCACAACCAAGCCATTATTGAAATGGCATAGGCGGTGATGATACCCGCCAAATTTATCGATTTCCATCCCTACAGGGGGTATTTTGACCTCAGCTTCACCTGCAAAGCTGATGCTGCCACTTCAGCAACTGTGCCCCTGGTATTCCAGGGAACCCCTCTCCCCACAACTTGGACTCAGCTCCCAGCGGACACCACTTTGGTGGTCCAGTTTGCTGGCCTGCCCACCCACCTCCCCCTGAAGTGCTCCACCAGGAGCTGATGGCCAGTTTGGCAGCCTATGGCTCCAACCCCATCATACAAGTTGTGGTCCCAAATGGGGCCACACGACTTGCTGAGCCTCAGGCATATGCCATGATAAGCCCTGAATTTAGTAAAATTGTGGCGGCAATTCTGCCATGCGCCATTATTCCCCCAGTGCCCGACCATCCGTTTTGTGCCCATGTCATGGGCAGGCGGACAATCTGTCCATCATGTTTCAAGTTAGACCACAAAAAATGCAAATGCCCCTACTCAACCACGACAGATGGATTGGATGACTTATCTGCCAACCTCCAATCTGATGCCCACCCTGTACAATTTCAGGTATGGGGCACAATCCTACCTCCTCCACCCCCAAAGCCTGATGCAGCAGCTGCACCTGCAGCCACCAATCAGCCTCCTCTCCACCCCAATGCCATAAATAAATTTATCCAATCAAACATTGGATTGGATCCCAGTTCAATCCCATGCATCCACAAATGAATCAAACAAACCTCAACCATACGCTGATTCCCCAATCCAATTCAAGCAAAACCCATGAAAATTATTGGATGAAATTGACAAATCAGGGAACGTCATTGAAGAACCATTGCTGCAAGTTGAGAAGCTCTGTAACGCAGAATGGAATGCAAAATTACCACCTCAGCAAATGTCCCACAACCTAATGCCAAACCATTCTACAGCGACCACCAGCTTGCAGTAGAAGCAGCTGCCACACCAGATTGTCATCCACTCCACAAAGCTGCCACCAAATCTGTGGCTGTGCTCGCAGGAGGAATTCCACCTCCCATTATTCTCAAAGATCTTACTACACAAAGTAAGATCAATATGAAAACTTTACACAAAAACGTCACTGAAGCCATCCAGAACGTGGTAACAGTAGCATCGAATCTGAAAGCAAAAATAACCTGAACCAACATTGCCACATTTGTTAAACTCCCAGACGCCCGCCTCAAAGCTGAAGATGCTTTTGCCAAATACATCGTTGGCATTATATTGGCTGGCAACTATTTGGAAGTTCCAGTCATCAAGGATATCAACCCCATACTGTCAATGCCCCCACACCCTTACTATCTGCCTTAACATGCACCCTACTCTGGGATGAGATGGATGCAGCCAAAGACGAGCCCCCCAATCCCCCCTCCCCATCCACCATGGAGGGATAGCAGTATTCGCTACCCACCTGGTTGGATATTTGTTAGGTATGATTCAATCAATCCATCCATTTTGGGCGTTTTGTTTGAATTGTTAATTTTTTATTATGATTTTAGTTTTTAGTTTGGTAATGTCCATCCCCTGGTCGGCTTACTTCAGTTAAATAAACTTCATTATTGGTCATCCCCTTTATTAAACATATAACTACTTTGTATCTTTAAAATTAGTCTTATGTGTGTTTCCTGAGGCCCTCCCTAAAGAGGTCTTGCTTCATTTAATTGTTGGCACCTTTGGTGGTGCTTTAGTTTTGCTTATGGTATTGTTTTGTTCTCTGTGTGATTAGGTGGGTATTTCTCCTTTCACCTTTGGTAACTGGAATGTTATAGACGCTCTCCTGACATCAGATGACCAACCCTCTTTATATTATGCTTGTAAGACCTTTTTCATTTAGTAATCTTTACTAGCAGTAATGGGTACATTTGCTGGTTGCCGTGGTTAATATTCTCCACCTACAGTGTTATCATCGTTTTATAGTAGCACAAATTTATGTATCAATTTTACTGTCCATGCGATGGTCCCTGCCTTATGTCAAGTACATGGTGGTTTTAAGCTTCTCTAGTACCTCTTTTTATCTTGAACCCTACCTCTAAGATAATATTTGAAATTAGAAGGAGCTGGATTGGATTTTTTCTGAAACTTCTAAAGTTTCTAATATAAGCAACCTTCATTCAGCCCATATGGGGCTGACTTACTGCGTTGTCTTTCGCACTGTGCAACTGACTGGGTAATAGTAGCTTTCAGAAAACAGCCAAAATTTTAAAAGTTGATAGGGGGTTTGTAACACCTTCTGGAAGCTTGCAACCCGCACCTTCCTCATTCCAAACCTTCCAGGAGTTCTTGGCGCCCAGTCAAGCGGGACTTGCTTTGGGGTTCAGATTTATAAATGTTGCAGTTGAATCCAGGCCTTACTTTTGCTTGACATCATCATAAAGCCATTTATTTTTTTAAAAAAAGTTAACAGCCTGTCATACTTCACCCTAAGTTAGCTGAAGGCTCAAGAAGTAATCCCAACTTGCTGCTTATTTACTTTGATTCTGGCTTACTTTATTCTTTATTTTAACTATTAAATAATACTTTCTCAGGGCTAAGGCCTAAAATCATTATTATTTAATTGATCATACTTTCTCATGCCTAAGGCAATAACATAGTTATTTAGTTAATGGATGATGCTTCATCGGGCATAATGTCCAAAATCAATATTATTGTTTATCAATTGATGTTTTATTGGGCCTAAAGCCTGATATCATTTATAATTTTCAATTTAAAGCTGAGCAATTTCTACAAATCACTCTGAGTTCATTAACAAATGAATTACAGATAAATTTGCCCTGTTAGTGCTTTACTGGACAAAAGCTAAGAAAGAATCATTAATACAACTTAATATCATTTTGATATTGAGCCCTGAGGTTGTATCACCGTTTGTCAATTATATTATTTACATTTACAACCTTACCACCTATTCTACCTTGCTATCTATTGGCTTCCTAGTAGCAGGTAATAGAAACTTCTTTTACTGTGTTAACAGTATTGCTCTTAGTACAGCCTTCCGTGATGAATCCTAATCTAATTTCAACCCTAAACCTGGACTGTTCCATCACATCCCAGACTTTTGAATCTCATTTACCTTCCCATGTGGCACAAAACGTGGTATGTGCCTATACGCCATCTTTTAAGATATTCCCTCAATTATTTTTTTCTTGATTTTTTTTCTGGTACTATTTGAAGTACCCTTTAATTCTTAAGTAAATAACTTCTTTCTACTCTTATTTATCTTTACCAAATAATTTCTCAAGACCTCTGAACCTTAAATTAGAAGGTTTAGTCTCATATATCAAATTTAGTCAATTTTCACCCTGACTTCAGGAGCTTTGAGAGACGATCTTTAGATATGGTTTGTTTCCCTTGTTAGATTTTAGGTTATTTTTATACTTGCTGGTGCTTTTTCACTTAAATAAAAATATTACCACAAGAGAAGTAGTACTCTCTACTGCTGGAATAATTGCTTCAGAGGGTTTTTGCTTACCACTTACATTAAAAATTAAAAAGCTTAATTAACCTAAAACTTTTCTTTCTCATTGCAAACACTTTTGCAACCTATTCAATTCAAGACTAAATCTAGTTTGATAATCTCACAGAGGAGATTAGTCTGCGCCCATGTCAGGGAGCAGTTGGGCAAACAAGGTAAGAGGAGCAGGCGGAAGGCCCGCGGCCTCCAACGTTCAAAAACGCCCCAGAGAATCTGGTGGAATAGACAAAAATCTCAAAAAACCAGTGGTCACAATTTCCCCAGAGATACTCGCGTGGCAAGCACGATGCAACCAGTACATCAACACGCCACACTCCCAGCCACTTTCATCGGTGGAATTTGAAGTCCGTGTGTATCTGGACACCCAAAAAACGGCCTTATTAGAAAAATTTTGTGAAGATGTACACAAAATCTTCCCAACCGCGGTGTACATTTCACCTCACTCCATGTCACGTGGTTGGCTGGACCTAGGTTTTGAAAGAAAAATAGCAGCAGATGAGGCTGCAGTGGTGCACATAGTGGTTGAACTCCCCAAAGGGCAACAGGTCGTTGAAAACAAATGCACCAGATGGACAAAATCAAACCAAATTTTCCTCACGTTTGACTTTTTGCCTACTACAGTAAAACATGACATTTTGGAGCATCATCTGAAAGATGGTCTCGCCATATATGGTGAAATACAATCTTTCGAAATGCAATGCTTCACGCTGATGCCACACCTGTGCACTGGAAAAGCCATTGCAGTTCTGACCCCAACTAAGGAGATTGTGAAGGACCTAACCCAGATCCTGCACTCCACTTTTATTGATATCGCAGGGCATACCACCCACCCATTCCAGGTAACCGTGGACAGCGCGCCCCCCATTTGCACCCACTGTGACGCGTTCAGCCATAAGGCGCACACATGCCCCATCAAGGAGGGCGTCACATTCCAAGAGCACCCCTCGGTGGCCATGGCCAGTGGAGAGGCGCACTACAAACCAACCGCAAGCACCAAGGAGGCTTTCCCGTGAGGAGCACAAGGCTGCTACCTATTGGTAAAGTCCATCTCCCTGCAGGAGCAGAAGAAGGCCAAGCAGGCCCATAAGGCCGTGGCCAAGGAAGCGGCCAAGGCCACCACCACCATCCCACACTCACAACGCCAGGAGGACATGGAGACCTTCATGGTGGAAGTGACTTGGGAATCCATCATCCAATCAGATTGGGAAGCCTATACCGAGTGGGCCACTCAATCCAAGAATCTGATGGGAGATTTGATCTCACCCAATCGCTGCACCCAAGCTCCGGTCAAAACTGACTTGGGATTTATCCCAACTGAAAAATTTTTTTTGACCCGCTTGATGGTGCACCGAACTCATCCGCACCGCAAAAAATTCGTCTGACATCGGGAAAACAAAAAGTGAAGGCCAAAGCCAACGCAACTCTTTCCACAAAAATTAACAAAAACCCAATAGCGTTGCTGCTAACACCCGCGCTGCTGTGAAAGCCCGTGGGGACCTTGAAGAGGCTGGTGGGCCCGGGGGCCCACCCCCTCACACCTAAGGTGTGATGGGGGAAACCTTCACTCTAGGGATGTTGAATATCACTGGACTTAAGGCCTCCCCATCCCGGGCTAGGAAACTGAGTTTTTTAAAACACAAATTACCCGTGGATATCCTGGCCATTCAGGAGTCCCACTGTCCATGAGGCTCCGAGGAAGCTTGGAAAACAATGCTCCTCCCATCCCTATCCTATTGGTCAAAGCACTGTGGGGTGCTAATTTGGAAAAATAATTTTTTCAAATTCACATCCTCAGAAACATTCCTAAATGGCCGAGTGCTCATCATCACCTTCTCGTGGGCCAACGTTGCACATGCAATTGTCAACATCTATGCCCAAAATGGTGCACATGAGCATCAAAATTTTTCTCATCGTTCAAATCCCTCCCACTACCCCCATATTCTTTCCTAGTTGGTGACATGAACTGTTGGCTAAACTCACCAACGGACTGGTGGCCTCCCTCACCCCACGCCCCACAGGTTCACGTAGAACTACGCATTCTAAAAGCCACCCTTGGGTTAATAGATGCGCTGCCATGACATGCCCCACTTCTCGAAAACATGACGCATCCCCACATCCACAACGGCTAATTAAGGTCCATGACCCGCATTGACCTTATTCTAATGCCAGTGAAATTCCAACCCCACATCTCCCACTTCAAAACAATGAAAATGGAATTCTCCAACCACTGACTGGTCTCAATAACCTACCACTTACCCTTCACAGTTGCAAAGGGAGCTACATTGGTGCAAAATCTACCCCTCCGAGCTCGCGTCGCCAGGGTTTTCCACGTGGGTGGAAGAGGCAACTTTGGCAAAATCATTTGTTGCACCATTTTGTGCGGACCCCATTTCCACTTGGGCAACTTTCAAAGAAGACTCCATCCGCCACTATCACCATCTCTCCTCCAGATGCTCACAAGCCACATCGGCAGTTATCTCGCGCGCTCTGGCAGAATTGGCCCACTTGGAGTCCAACATTCCAGCCACAGGATACAGCCCTGCATGGGGCCAGAAGTGGGTGGAGGCAGCCGCCCACCTCAATACACTCAAAAGGCAACACAAACATTGGGTTTGTGTCCAATACAGGGCCACACACATCACTAAAGGTGTCAAGTGCACCGCATACTTCTTTAAAAAAGTTTTTGCACCACACCAGAGCGTGGCCTGCACACAGGTGCGAAGATTGGATAATTCCATTGTGGACACACTGGCCGAAGTGGCAATCAAAACGCAAAAATATTACTCTGAGTTATACCGAGCCAAACCAATTCAGCCAGCTGAAATGGTGGAATTTCTCGACTGAGCTCATATCCACACCATTTTCTGATACCCAGAAATAATGAATTTAATTACTCCGAATGAATTATGGACAGCCATTCGCGGTGCGCCAAACCAAAAATGCCCAGGCCCAGATGGCATTCCATATGAGTTCTACAAAAAATATCTCAAATATATATCCCCATTGCTGCTAGCCTCACTTAACCAAAGCCTGTTGGAAATGCACCTCCTTTCAGGAGGACATGAGGCCATTACTGTCACACTCTATAAGAAAGGGGATAAGCTTGACTTAGCCAACTGGCACCCCATTTCTCTAACAAACACAGACACCAAAATTTTAACAAAAATCATGGCTAACTGTTTAGGGACTGTAGCATCTGCCACCATCTCCCCAGAACAATTTGGTTTAATCCCCAGAAGATCGATTTGGGATAACGTGCACTCTGTGGCTAATGCATGTCAGTCCACAGCCTCTGGGGCACTGGTATTCTTAGACCAACAAAAGGCCTACGATAGAGTAAACTGGGAATACCTAAGGGCCTGCCTCCATCAATTCCGCCTACCCCCGCTTCATAAACTGAGTAATGCTGCTCACGGAATCTGTGACAATGGCAGTGTGTGGCCCTGGCTTCCTAACGGAAGTAGTCCGCCCTCAAGGGGCTTGCGACAAGGGGACCCCCTCAGCCCACTCTTATACAACTTCAGCCTTGACCCACTACTGCGAAATGTGAATGCCCAACTCACTGGGGTCCATGTGCCAGGCCAAACCCCAGTCAAGATGATGGCATTTGCAGATGATTGTGTGGTGGGGGTATCTAATAACAAAGATGCATGCGCGCTTGAAGCCCTCATCCAGGAATATTCCCAGGTAAGCAACGCGGCACTGAACGCCTCCAAAACCAAAATCATCCTCCTTGGTCAGTTTCAGAACTGCTGGGCCCCAGCAATTAGTTCCCAACCCGACCCATCTGCTCGCCCACATCCACGCCTTACTAACTCAACACACACCGCTCCACTGGTGCTCCCCTTCGTGCCACGTCCTACCATAGGACCGGTGCACCATCTGGGCGTGTGGATGGAGGCAGGCGGATATGCGTCAGCAGTAATGGAGTGCCATATACTGGACAACGTGACAAAGCGAATCGCCTCTCTCAGAGGCCACCCTACTACCCTCACTGGCAGGGTTGTTCTTGCCAACTCTATGCTCCTATCCAAAGTCTGGTTTGGAGCCCACGCCATCCTTCTCCCTAAGCTTCTTCAAATCCCTGTATGCTTTGCTGCAAGGATGGCTTTGGTCAGGCCGCCCTCCACCAGTATGGCTAGAGGTCATGTTTGGCCCTCATCATCAAGGTGGCATGGGCCTGCTTGACTTCAAAGCCCATGCTGCCAAGATCCTGGGCACCTGGATCGCAGCCATCACTGTTCCCTACACTCCCATCCCAACACTGGTCCCGCGCGGCCCGCTCCAACTTCTCCCAAGCCTTGGGCCTCAACAATCCATCAAACCCCCACTCCCTGATGAAATACCTCGCATCACACACATCGGCCACAGGTCCTCACGGGACTAAAGCCCACTACAAACGAATCCTACTCTCCATGCGAAGCGCAGAGTGGAGAATTCATACAAGAGGACATACAACCTGAAGAGGCCGCCCCTCTCCTCAGTTCACACAAGAGGTACAGGGGCTACCCATCCATGATGGCGTGATCCCCATTTGACCCCATGACCTATCCAGGGTGGACTACCTGGACATGATGGACATCCCTTATTCCACTGAGACCCAAAAGACTATCTGGAAATACGCACACCATCTTCTGTTGCAGCCTCAAGTCTGCTCCCATGTGTGGCGCTGCCTGAGGCGGGTGTATCGTACAGCTGAGTGCTCTAACGCTTTACACTCATCCTGTGTCATGTGTGGCCAGTATGGAACGCTGTTTCACCGCCTGGAGAAGTGCCCCACCTCTAAAGTGATATGGCGCGAAGTTCAACGTCTGCTGGGCCAGAATCAAACGCATCCCTTCAGTCTGTCAAGAAATATGTTTGCTTCATCAATGGCCTCCCCCTTCCCCCCTCCCTCCGTGCTCTGGTGGTTGCAATCGCCATGTGGACTATCCACACGATTGTCTTGGATGCCATCGCTGGCTCCATCCCCACCCTCCCAGAAGCTGTCCACAGATTCCAGGCTCATTTGGTGGACCACTTTCAAGCGTGGATGTTTAGATACCTCCCACTGCGTCGCTGACAGCTGGTCTCCTCCTGGTTCCCAGTCTGGTTCATCAAATCAGACCCCTTCCTCCACACGTGCTCAATAGTGGCTACAGCCCCTTCACAAGTTCCCTCCCCCTCACCATAAGTGGCGTTCCCACTGGCAACAAGAGATAGCATCGCTTCTCTGGGGTGCCTCCCCTGGTACTAAGTTCGTCTTTCCTGAGTCATATTTGGAAGTGTCTGTCCCATGGTCAGCCTTCCCTGCAATAAATTTAAAATTTAAAAAAGCTTAATTAACCTAGAAAGTTAAATTTTTATGTGTTTTTTATTATATGTGGTGAGGGGGGACAAAAGCAAACCCTCTTGATATCAGGTTGCTTGATATTTAAATAATCTTGAAGCTCAGAGTGAGTCAGATGAGAAATATATTATAAGTTATGCGCATCCAAATCAGGTAATATGGGCTGTTGACCTATCAGATCATTTAAGATTTTCTCGCTTCAATGTGAGTGCAGATGGTGAAGTGACAGTTGGGAAGATGAACCCGTGAGGCAGGAATTTTATATATTTAGACCAACAAGAAGGTGGGAAAATATTTTCACCTTGCTGGACCCCCTCCAACCCTATAAAAGGGGCTGGTTTCCGCAGTGTTGGTTGTGCTAGTTTAGCTGTAGGAAGAGGAGGGACCTCAGAATGGCTCCCCTGATTCAGCTGACAATTTGTTGCAATCTGACTGCCTGAACTCGTGCTATTTGCCCAAGTATTAATAGAAGTGTTACCCCAATTTGAGGGGTTCCACCGGGAATCAACCAGGGTATTTTGGCCAATGTTTTAATTACCTCATAATCACTCTTATTAATACATCAGACTTGTAATTGTCTGAAACACCAAAAAAGCCTGGTGGCCCTACACAGACATTCAATGACAGTTAGTTATGGCGGCTCCATCTGCCATCTCTGCACAGGAAAATGGAGCTCTTTTTGGCAATTTCTCTGCCCCAACCAAAGGGGGTCCAGTAATTTGGCTACAAATGTTTCACAAGCTGAGACCTTTATAAATACCGGTCTTGGAAGCACAAATTTTCCTTTGAAGATGGAAGTTTCTTTTCCTACCAAACCTTCTTTCTCAGGAAATTAAAAGGTGCATTGGAGATTGAGCCTAAGGTTCAATTGTTATTTCAGTTGATTTTTCACAGTTATTTCACCTGTGACACACCTATAAATATTGCCTTTGGAAGGCCTTATTTTTAATTGAAAATGGAGGCATTTCCCAGTGCCACGCCTTTGCTTTTAGGGAAACTTGAGGGTCATCATGGGTCTAGCCGCAAACTTTTTATTATTAACTCATCGTTTAACCTTCCCATTTTGGTATTCCATTCCCTAGAATGATGCAAACTTTCAGTGGAAAGTAGTTTACCGTAATGGTGATGGGTGGTGATATCCAGCCAGGTATCAAATTGGGTATGGTGCCTTTTTAACCCAAAAACGGTTTTTTAATGAAATGTTTATAGATTCAAATGTGTCTTTTTTAAGCTCTTATGGGAATAGTCCTGAACCAATTTCTTTGACCCATATCATATCTGAGAATCCTTGGCTACCCCAATATGATTCGCTGCATTCAGGAAGAAAAAAAGTTTGAATGAAAAATATGGCAATAGGTATGCTATTGCAGAAGATGTTGATAGGTTTTCCCTATTAGTCATAAGGGTGGCACTCTATCACACTCATATCTTTGATATAAAGACATATCCTGGTGGCATGTATCTTCCTGAGCTGATCCTACCTTTGGTTTTACTACTTTATTTGTGCTATATAAAGAATATTCTAGATATTTTTTTCTTTCATTTACTCTTTCTTCTTCAGGAAAGTTTAAGACACCATTTTGTAGGATACTAATGCCTCTGAGACTTTTATTGACCAAAACTTAGCTGACTACCTTGAGTTAGGCTACTTACCAGGTGGTATGGTTAGAGTAGGTGCCTCTCAGGGTATCCTTACATTGAAGGTTCAGGGCTTAGTTAATTATCAAGTTAGTAAGTACCAATTGCTGCCCACTTCTTGGTGGTCAAAAACCTGCTGTAACTATTTATCCTGGTAGTGGCCAGGTGGCTAAAATTTGATATCAAAACCAATTTGAAAGCCAACAACTTGATTTTTTCCTTAAAGAGTGGCCAGTAATTGGTATTTCTCATGTCTAAAACCAGACTATAAAGAAATTTGTCTTAATGGCCCAAAGTATTCAAGCTTAGCTTGCACCTTTGCTGAAGCTCACTATAGAAACTCCCCTACCCCCTGTTTGACATTTAGAATCTTCATTTGATGAGCATTAGATAATGCATTACCTGATCACGTAGAGTTTAATTATGATTTTAAAACTCACTTTTGACATTGTTCTCATTTCCTCCCTGATCTAACTTTTGACTCTGCAGGAAGATGCAGTATTAAATGTTTAGGTTACAGTGCAACTTGCAAAAGAGGCCATCTTTCAGCGTAATTCTACAAAATGCTCCCCACTACTCTTTGTGGAAAAAGAAGATCTTGCTCTATGCCCTTTCATAGATTATGATAACTTGATAAGTCACAATTCCTTATCTGCATTAAATCCTATGGAGGCGCAAATTGACCGCTATGTGAAGAAATCTAGAGTCTTCTAAAAACTGGATTGCTTGAACGCCTTTGACCAGCTTCATATCAAAAAGGTGCAGGAATGGCTCACTTCATTATATACCAGGAAGAAAAATTTTCTAATTATGGGTCATGCCTTTTGGTCTTAAGATGCGCTTGCAGTTTTTCAACGTCATATTAGTGCAGCGTTGAAATAGTTGTTGGGTGTATGCGCTGTGCCATAATGGATAGAATCCTGGTTTTTTCAATGCCTAATCATCCCATGAGATGCACCTGCAGCAAGTGGTAGAGAATTTGAGATCAGCAAACCTGACGCTGAAAATCAGTAAGTGTGAGTCTTCCAAGTCTCAGGTTTCCTTCTTGGGCAAAAATAAGTTTTACAAAGGCCATATGATCACTTCAGACAAGGAGACAGCTATTTGTAAGTGGTCCACAACAACTTCAGTTAAAAATTTGTGAAGTTTTTTGGGGAATTAATTCTCCTTTAAGAAATCACTCCCAACCTTTCAGAGGTTACCTAACCTTATATAAGGCCAGTAAAGCCAAAACCCATAGTGGTCGTCTACATTAGAGGTTGCTTTCCTGACTGTAAAGTGTACTTTGCTCTCCACATAAGTATTTCATCACATGGATCCAGATAAGGAGTATATAGTATCTAAAGATGCTTCAAGCTTTTCTATAGCTGCCGCTTTGTTGCAAGTGGGCACAGATAGTGTCAAGAATCATGTGGGTTATTTTTCCTGAAAATGTTCTTACCTGAGTAAAATTAAGCTGTCTTTTATAAGAAACTGTTTGTAATAGTGGAAGCATTAACTTACTGGATCCATCACCTACATGGTTCTTCCAAGTTATTCAGATTTTTGCACTATTCATTAAGTGCTGTTGTCTACTGCGCCCCTCATGTCTTAACTCTATGACAGATTTGTTGGCATGAGACCCTTGCACAGTTTGTGTTAATGTTGAGTCCACAAAAGGCAAGTATAATGGTCTAGCTGATGTCTTAAGTCGCAATCCATCATTAGCTCCTGACTCCAAGGAAGTGGAGCTCTATAACACTCAATTGATGATTCCTCTGGGTAAGAATATATTTAATAATCCATCTACAGTTATTGGGTATCCAGGCCTGGTTTCCCTAGAGAACCTTTATGAGTTAAGTATGTTTTTATGAGTGGTCTTGTCAAAATCTTTATCTTCTGAGTATAGCTAGATTTGTCTTAGTGCAATTTGAACTAGGAAGAATTGATGAAAGGGTATCAGGTAGAATACAATATGGTACTGTCCCAGTTACACTTATGGGTTCCTGCCAGAGATCTCACCTGTAATAATTAAGAAGCATTATGAGTATTAACTGTGGGACATCCTGTGAAGGTGCGACCCCTGGAGCTTATCCACTACATATATAACTGGAAGGGTAATTTCTGTACAATTTTCACAGTATACTAAGGATAGCCTTGTTTGCAGCAAAATAAAACCAATTTGTCAGCCATTGATGGCTTGTTGATACTTTTCCATAAAGCAGAAGGGCCATGGACTTCCCCTCTCAGTAGATTTTGTTTTGAAAATACCCCTCTCTGAGGGCTATGATGCCATCATGGTGGTGGTAAACCATATTACCAAGTTTGCGCATTTTATTCCATGCCACTACACAGGGATGGCAGCCCAAATGGGTAAGCTGTATGTCCCTCACGTCTCTTCCACCCATGGCATCCTAAGGAGATCATCAGTGATTGTGGACCTTGGTTCATATTGCAATTTTGGGAAAAGTTATGTAAACTTTAAATTTGTCCACGCCGCTCTGCTGCCTTCCACCCACAGTCATATTGGCAGACTGAGTGAGTCAACTAAAGTTTGGAACAATTTTTGCAATGTTACATGGCGTTTGACCATTTTGGGTTAGGCCTCAAACTATATTTAGTACATTTTAGCTACAACAACGCCCAGAATCCTTCCATTGGGTGTTCTCCTTTTTTCCAATTATGGCTTTAACCTCACGTTTAACATGAGACCCAATTGTGGGTCCAAGGTGAAAACAGTGGTGGACTTTGCTAATCTCATCAAGAAAGTATACCATGGGGTAAAACAAACTTGGAGACTGACATGACAATCTACAATGAGAACGTTGATGGTAAGGGAAGGGTAAGGCCAAAAATAAAGAGATGATTATGTGATGCTCTATGCCAAGCATAACCCAATCAAGCAGCCATGAAAGAAGTTGGGGCCAAATAGGATAAGACCTTACCGCATAGTTAGAAAGGTGGGTCATACCTCCTAACAGCTGTACTCTCCGCCAAAAATCTGAACTTTTGTCACCTTTTACAAGAGTAAAATGACTCCCTTTAAGTGTCTCACTCCTGAGATCCTCAGATCCATAACTTCTAGATGGGGCACCAGAGTGAGAGTTAGAGGGGATTGTGGCCTCTCATCAGATGATAGGTCTAAAATACTTATTATCATGGAAGGGGTTTGACGCTGCAGAAAAAGGTTGGGTCCCAGATTGCAATTGCAGCTATTTTCAAGACTTGATTGATGCATTCCATAAGCACATCACAACGCCGCTGATCCCAATTCCACCCCTGTAGTTGCAGCCATGAAGTCACCCCCAGTGCATAAGAAATTCTCTCTGGCTGATGCCCCTAGGAATGGTGTCATGGTACTGGCATATAAAGTTAATACTAGCCTGCCAGTCTGGGTGAGTGGGCACCCAGAACACAAACCAGAATACTAGAGGTATAGCCATCTAATTGTCTTGGTATCTCATTTTGAGGGGAACAACTGTGGAATGACAATTAAAATCAAAGTTACTAACATCCCCGCTAGCAACCACAAAGTTGCAAGAAAAGTAGCCACAAATTCCACGGTGGTTGTCTCTTGGGCCCCCATGGTTTAAGGTCCTTGGCTCCGCTACCAGGCTGGACAAGGTTGTACATCCCTTTAGGATCAAAAAGGGTTGAAATCCCAAGGCCTTGCCTTTCACTCAAATCTCAGTCCTAAGCATACCCTGTAAGAGAGATGAGCTGCTGCCGCCCCTCCCTGCCTCATACCTTTTCTCTATCCACCCCACAGCCCAACCCCATTAAAGTGACAAAAACTACATATTTTTATTAAAAAATCAAACATCTTTTTGTAGATTTTAGGAAACACAAGGGGCTCTACCATGGTTCCTATTTCCTGTCTCTAAAAAGGGGCTCAACCAGAAGTCCAATTGAATGGGAACAACTTACGTGGCAAGGCAAAATAAAGCAAAAAGTTGAAAATGAAAGGCTAGAAATTGGGATTGAACCTGACTCTTCATTCTAAACTTAAGGGATCAAATTCAAACATTCAAAATTTGGGAAAACAGAAAGAGAATAACTTGGAATCATTAGCTGATACTGCTGAGGAGAAATTTGGAATCGATAACATTAATTAACGGATTTTGAAATTGTAAATCATTCCCTACTATCTTGGTTCAGTTTAGCAGCCTCCCTACTCCCATCAAAGCTTAAAACCCACCATCTTATCTTAGGTAGGGTGTTGGGTTATTGTTTAGTTTATTGTCACTAAAAAACTGTCCCCAAAAATTTCTGACTTTTCTATTTATTTTGTTATAATTTATAATAAAATCAGCAGATTTTGGGTTTCAAAGTTAAAAACATTAAAGGGTCGCATTTGTAGGCCCCAAGGATGGAGTAATTTTTATGGGCTAGTTCAATCCCCACTTGTGGAACCCTTAACCCAACAATGACAAGGACCCTCCCTAAATCTTCCACACCCAACTTTGGTAAGGCGCAGGTCAAGAGTCTGTGCCTGTTGTTGTGGCTGCTAAAGCACCCTCAGTTACAGGCCAGTATCCTTTTGTCATGTACTTATCCTAACACAGGGGGTCCAAATCCATTTCAAGGGTGCGAGGGATCAAATGTAAGGAAGAATCACGAAACTTAGCCCACTGAGTGTGGATCACCCCAAGAGCAAGGACACATTATGGTGATACAAGGCATCCAGAATGGGGGTTTGACCCCTGGTGACCACCATATTGGTATACCCATTCAAGTTGGGAGACAACAAGGTATTAATTATGGCTACTATAACCCAATAGTTACACAGACTGGGAACCATGGAACCTAGAAAGAGCACGGCTTATGGATAGTGTAAATAATCTAAGAAATTAAAACTTTCATGTGATTTTTGTTTAAACAAAAACCAAGGATGATAATTGAGTAAAAACTGTGCCTGTGGGGGACTGTTTTCTTAAGTGCTAGGGCTTGGGGAGCAGTAGAATTATAATTAATTAAGGGTAGTGCAATCACATTTATTTTGGAAGATTAGATTTTTAAAATCTTTACAACGCCAAATTGATCTCACCCTGAATAGCTGGCTTGGGCTAAAATTTTGCCACTAAATCTTCCCCCATCACAACTTTTTATTAACAGACTGGTGGCACTTTACCTGGTGGATGACTTGGTGCACCCAGGGCCAGTGTAGGTAGGGGAGGTCCCATCACGTATTGAAGGGGTTTATTGTGCCCAAATTGGTTAGGGACATGCACATCCTTTCTGGTGAAGATGAAACAAATTGATGGGTTTTAAACCCAAGTGCATGACAGATGATTAATCAAATCAGGCACTGATTTATTAATTTTAATGAAATCTGCTTTGGGGCCTAAGACTAACAAAGGAGAGGAGCGGCTACAACCTTTCAGCTGGCAATAACTTCTTGCTTCCTCCACTTCCAGACTCCTCCCTCCCACTCCCAAATTTTCTGCACCAACTCCTAGGTGGTAAAAAGTGGAGGCAGGGGAGCAACCTTAAGTGGGTAGGACATCACCCACCTCTCATCTACCACATGGGCTAAGTCAAAATCGGTAAACAAGAGAGATGGTCACCTTCTTAAGCCACTTTTTGTCCATAATGGGAACTCCACACAATTGAGGCTCAGGGGGTCTCTCTGGGACTTACAGATGGTGCCACTGAAACTGAAGGGTAATGACATGTCTCATGACATGATTTATAGTAAATCATGGAGTCAAGGAGTAAGCAAGAAAAGCCAAAGGTCAAATTGTCTGCCTACCTGATTTTAGATATACTGTGGACTGTCAGGATTTACCCTATTAAGGGTGAAGCCTCAACTTGGTGTTGATTGTTTAGTTATAATTAATAACAATTATCTTTAATATTTATTTAAATATGGTATAAATTGAACCTATACTATATTAGGCCTAAAAATATCACTATGAAGCATCAGGTGATTCCCATCAAGTATACTAGCAAATGAACCAACAAATCAGTTAACAAATCTGAATTGATCTATTGATCCACTGGTGAGTTTTGCTAAGATTGCCTCTTGAATTATATTATTCACGTACATCCTGATATATCCTATCTTTAATTTATCTTTTACCCTTTTATATTAAATCAACCTTGATCTATATACTTCCATAGTACTATAGTTAGTACTAGTATAAATTAATAAATGATTTTTAACTCCAATTTTATAATTAATCTAATAAATATCTTCAATATGTTGCCCTAAGAAGTGAACTTTAAAGGCCTGCCTTCAGAAAATGGGTTTAATCTTAATATGGCAATGAGAGTTTAAGGCCAAGAAGGTGCAGGTTGATCCCCAGGAACTATAGGATGGGGTTCCAGATGTTACATAATGAGGCTTGTTGTGATTCCAATATGAATGGACAATAACCTTGGGACAGCTTGGGCGGATTAAGAATAATCCGCTGAACATGATATCAGATATGATTATTTGAGTGTCTTGAAATGAGGCAATATTGGGATATAATGGGTTTATTATTGGATTGCCTCTAAATAAGGCAATAAGGCGATGTCAAAATTCGATGAATATAAAGTAAATCGCCTACAATTAGGGTGATAGAGAACTAAAGAATAACAAGCCAAAACGAGGAGAATTAGTGGAACAGAATAGTCTAAGCTATGAGAGCGGTATAATCTGAAGCTGCTGTATATAAGTGATATAGGCAATTGAGAGAAGGAGGTTGTTAGTAGGATTAAGTGAGCGAAACAGCAAGAATCTAATGTGTTTATTATATTAAATAAAATAGTGTAGTGGGAGCAAGTGCTCCATAGTTATTAGATTAAGTTTATTTTGTTGTTTCCAAGGGCCACAATTGTCATATCGTCGGTCCTATTGCTCAGTAGGCCAAAACCCTGTGTAAAATCCCTTACGGCATTCTCAACGATTCCACCTAATTATAACAGGGCTGATGATCACCCATTATAGTTTAAATGATGTCAGTTTGCTACATTTGTTTTTCAAAAAATTTATTTTATCTTTATAAAAATATTACTTAAAATGGGAATACCCAGTTGGTATCAAAGTCCAGGCTTGTAAATACTGAATAAATAGAACTACCATCTGCCATGGTTAAATGAATAATTGTGGGAGTGGATCACCAGGACAAGGAAAAGATGGGCCCTGGTTAGAGGAGTTAAATTGGCTACCCTCACAAACCTTAGATTCACTGTAGATAAACGTTTAGTTAAGGCCAATAAGGCCCAAGTAATCCTCAAAGTTTGTGTGATGGGGCCAGAGGTTGCATCAATGGGGTTAAAGTTTACCAATTATAGGTTGAATAAAAATGGTTCATTACATCTAATTTCTGAACGCGGCTTTCATTTGTTTAAAAAGTTTAATATTACAAATGATGGGTGTGCTTGGTTGGTAACCAAAGTTTTGGTTGTGCTTACTGAGATATAAAACTACCATGAGTGGGGGCCTCAGTATATTGGCTAGAGTTGTTTCCAAGCCCAACAAATTTGATTGAGGCTTAAATTTCCAAACTTTCATTAAATTAGTTTTCCCTGACCAAACTCTCAGTTGGCCATCTATCCTACAATAAAGGAATTTGCTTATCTATATTGATCTACTTTATGCTACCTTCTATGGCCTCATGGTATACCTCCTTATGGCAGTAGCCTGGGTTTTTTTCTAAGCGCAGAAGTTAAGAGCACCATATTGGGTACATACGCATTGGGTTATTAGCCTTTTTATAGAGTTAGAGGCACTCCCCTCACACCACCAATGGTAGTATCATATTAATGGTCAGTTCAAAATGTCAAGTCCCAACAAACTGATCAAGGCCTATATCCCCAATTTGGCTTAAAGTAATGTTTGACCAATCTCTCTATTGGCCATCTCTATTATCTTATATGTGATCATTTTTATATATTCTCTTATTTAATGTCATCTTTTGCTGCACTCACAGTCTACCTTTTTAAAAACTTTCTGGGGTTCATCTATAAGCGATGAAGGTATTGACACTGTACAAGGTTTATTAGCATCAATCCTCTAATGGTTTTTTCTTGGAGAGTTAAAGATACTTCCCTGATAGTTCAACCCTCCACAAGTTATGATATCATTCACAACCCATGGAAGCTCATGCTTTAGCTGTGGACAAGTTGGTTCATACCCCCATGTGCTTATGATCTGCACCCTTGAGTCTTAATGACTGTATTACAAACTAAAAGGAGAGTGCCATTGAGGCGTTTTAGTAGAAGATGGTTGTCATTCTGTTGGGCTTTAGCAAAACTTATCCCATCTCTAACTTTGCTACTGTGGCATACAGCACTTATAAAAGCTGATAGATGGATGGTTGAACATGAGCAACAAGATACTCCAGCATCTGCTGCTGAAAATAAGCCTTCTAGTGAGTTCAACTGTAGGTAATTCATGATAAGACATATAAAGATCATAGCATTGATCTTGATTGTGCTGAAAAATATGCCCAAAATTCTTCTCCAGGGTCTCTGCATTCAAGAAGTATCCATGAGGAGCCATCCCATTATGAGTTTGGGTTGTTTGGGAGTGACATTGGTCATTTTCCCTTGTTACAAGGATTCTAATCCTGGATAGTCTGCAAGTTGTATCTATATTGACATATCATCTTGATCAGAAGGAGTTACAACTGTAAATAGGGGTGATTTATCATCTTAAGTTTGTATGGGCTCCCCTGTATACTTCTCTTAAATCGTATCATGTATCTGCAGAGGATTAGAAAAGAGCCACGGTTGGAACTGGAAGTATCTGACCTAGCCAATTGGTTAAAAAGTATTGATTTTTAGTTTAGTGGGCACACTGTAGTTAGCACCCCTATCAAAATCTGACAGTATGCTGCTTGCAATATAAGGAAATAGTGGAGGATGGCATAGAGTTCAGGTACCACTAATATAATGGGAGAGCAATATGAATATCGCTCCTTGAAACAAGCATACAAAGTTAGAAAAACTATAATAAAGAGATATCGGTTTCTCAAAAAATCCCACTATAGTTCACACTCGGAATTACTACCAAATTATATAATCAAGACACTAAGTCTTTACTTAATCTAATACCGTATATCAATATCCTTGATTATCTACCGGTATCACACTAACAGGTTATACCCTTTTAGCTAATCTCTAAACTAGGCCGACTAGCCAATCATTATATTGGCATAGGCTTCTTGAGGCCTGGCATTTGCTTAGCTCTATGCTGGGATTTATACTCTCCAGCATAACCAACCATTATCTTGCCCATCAATTAGCTAAAATTGGCAAGGTGAACTTGTAATAATACACTCGTTATTCACAATTTGACACTTCAAATTTAAATAGTCATATTCAAATGATCCTTTGGAGCTCCGATGTTCCTAAAATATTTTATACGTTAATCACAATGGCGTATAGGTTACTGCAGATCCATCTGTTTAATTAAGCTTATTGCTCAAACAAAGTTTCCGGCAGCGTCGTGCTCTGCAGCTTAAAAACCTCCAAGTTGCACCTTTACTAGATATTCTATCACTGTATACCGCTCATTCACCGATTAAACTATCATAAGTAAATTAGGTCATCTCATATACCCTTACGATGCATCCCATAACTTTAGAAATGTATCACGTTTTAGAATAAAATTACTGTTTCTTAAGAGTTTGAATTATATTGATTTCTAAAACCTGTGCCCCGATATGATAGCAAATGCTGCAAGTATATCCATTTAACCTTTGTGACTATTTTATAATACCTGTTCTTATTTTTGATAGATTGGACTTCATCTACTATGTGCCAGAGTGGATTCAACATTTATAAAAGGCAGATTGCTACAGTTTTCATATATAACATTTTCTCTTCAATTTCAACATTTTACACTCCAATTTAAATATTTTACAGTCGAAATTCAACATTTTGAATTTGATTTCAATATACACTTTAATTTCAATAGTTTACATTTCAATTTTAACATTTTACACTTCAATTTCAATAGTTTACATTTCAATTTTAACATTTTACACTTCAATTTCAATATTTACAGTTAAAATCAACATTTTACAAATCAATTTCAGAAAAATTTTAAAATGACTTTATTTTATTATTTTTGCTGAAATAGAGTAAGATATATTAAATGAAATTGAAATGTAAACTATTGAAATTGAACTATAAAATATTGGAATTGAAATGCATAATGTTGAAATTGAAGTGCAAAATGTTGAAATTGAAGGAAAAATGGTATATTCACACTTACTTGATTTTAAAAGGTTGACCAATTTATAAAAAGGCGGGGTCAAAAATGGCTGTTGAATACCTGGGTTGAGTCATGTTAAGAGGTAATGCGGCCATAGGGTATAAATTATTGCCCTAAAACGATTACGCAAGCCCAAGAAGGTTTAAGCTGAAGACCAAGGATTCATATTTGAAAGTATTTAATAAGCTTTAATGGGAATAATCCAGGTCAGCAAAAACTTTAGATGCTAAGCCTCTGATAACATATAAGCTGTAAATAGAATGCTTAAATTTATAGAAGGCAGACATTTACCATCAATAATTTATTAAATTCTAGATAAAAATTAAATCCTTTCTATCGATAGTGTTAGTATACTAAGAAAACGCTAGGCTGATATCTATCCCCATAAGTCGAGGGGTTAAATGGCGTAAGGTGAAGACGTGAGGCGAGAAGGTGTGCTTCTGCTTCAGACGACAGCCGAATCAAAAATTTATCGGATGAAGGATTGGCGACGTTAGGGTCGGCTGGAGACTTTGGGCGTGGATGCTTGCCAGGACGAGTGGGAGCACGACCGATGGGCTTGATGAATAGGGTTATCGGGCCATTGAAGGCTAGCGTTCTATGCGGGGCCATCCAACTATCAACCTCTAAGGCTGTTGTGTGCGTAGGCAGCCCAGCGACACAGATTGTAGCCCCTGCGCCTTCGTCCCGGGGGAGGCTAGATTTCCTTGCACGTACATACTCGGGTTCTTTAACAAAAGTTGGTGAAATGATGGAACCCCCACAAAGTGCGCTGCTAGAAAAGATGTCAAGGCAAAAGCGAGCCGCTGGAGTCACATCCGAAAATCTGAGAAAGACGTTGCCCGTGAATTTATATGAGGGGTCCCGCTGAAAAAAGTCTATCGAAAAGCAACACGTTGAGATAACAAATGCCAACATTACAATCTTTTAACGTCACAAAGTAGTTGGGATTCGTTCGGTTGAATCGGAAGACATCATCTGGCACAGCTGTAACCGGGAAGTTACTTAACCGCAAGTAATGAGTCGGCGTCCCACTTGAGTGACAGACTAAGTATTTTGAGTTTGAAAGCAAAAAAGCCCTATCATTTAGTTTTCTAAAATCCACGTCCCACCATAAAAAGACACTAAATATTTATTTGCGCATTGCCACAAAAATTTATAGTTTAACTCGACCTCGCTTTTAAATAATCGGATAAAACTGATGGTAATAAAATCTAGTATAAACCAAGGCTAATTCCACCGTCGGCTGCTGTTTTAGAAAGATAAAAGTGTAGCAGCTTTTAGTAAGCAAAAAGATAAACCTCGATTAGATTCATCAACGCAAAATTAAAAATAAATCATTCTGCATACCAAATTATTTCTTTCGAGTTACAAATCTTTCAAAGCAATCAGCTAAGAAAGCATGCTTTTCGCTCAAATAAATCTTCAATACCCTACGCTTAAACTTCAAATAAAGGCTTAATAGGCTAATGCTTCTAATAAATTGATAAGATAAAGTATCAGAAGGGCTCGCCGTTGATATACTACCACTCCTAACTTATGCTAAAAAGCGCACTTTCGGTATCTAAAAAGGCTCGAGAAATTAAATTACTTTTCTTCAATTCTTTTTTCTTAAGTGTGCCATCTAATGCGGCTGGTTCGTCCGACATTTCAGTAGTAAACCCCACATCTTTATTATCTGAAACGGTTAAAAAGGTCAGAGGAATAAAATACCTTTCTTCGGTTCCTTCGTCTTAAGTGCGTCAACCAATGTTACTGGTTCGTCCGGCATTCTGGAAGAAATATCAAGATGTTTGAAGTCTGAAAAAGCGACCTAATAAATTCAGAGCTCTATTATTTTAATACCATTATCGGAGGAAACGTTTAAACAAGCATTGCTTCCGTGAAGCCGCCTCGCAAAACTAAATCGATGCCTCGTACGAGGTAACCCTGCAGAAAAGGTTCCTTTGTTAACGCCGTATATTTATTTGAAATGATTTTCAGGCCAAGCTTGAGCGCCATCTACCTTTAGGAAGCGTTAAAGGGTTGTGAATGAGGAGTCAAGGCTTTTACTAGAGAAGCATTACGAGATTAAACATTGATAAAAAGTAGTAATTAAAAGCAATATTTTGCATTTCGGTAAACTTTGAGTCCCCCCAACTCGCCTATCTTTAAAAAATTTAAAAGCAAACCTAAGCTCGATATTCCCTTCAGGCCAAACCCAATAGTGTTAAAAATGAAGCTAGTTTAGCGTTTAAATTTTATAGAAGCTTTCTGCAACAGCGCGAATTACAAATTCTTAGGAACAACTGTCCAGTTAAATTGCCCTTTGCATGGCCAGACACCCCCCACCAGTGAGATACATCAAGCTCAGTTCACCATCCTTCTAAATAAGGGCCAATCCCCTTTTCAGTTTTTACCGCGGTCTAGCCACCTTAAACCAAAACCGTAATTTAATCCTTAAATAGAAAGAGGGAATAACTAATTAAAATAAGAGATAGATGAAAAGATTACTTATGGGTAATACGAGGAACAGAAAGCAAAAACATCAGATGCATAGAAAAAGGATCCTTTTCTCATCGACCCTACTGAATTGCAAATTGGGTTTAGGTGGAGCTTTTTAAAGTTTTAAATTTGTAGAAATCGATCTTTGTCCACAATTCGCTAAGGGGTACTCTGCATGCTCTGTACAACTGTCATCCAAAAAGGGTAAACGCTTGCCTACCAAGGTAGACTCAAAAAGTTACCTTACTAAACCCACCGTACATCTTATCTTAAACTTTACGCGATCGGTTAAAGAAACAGTATCCCCAGAAAACAATTCAAAGATGTCACCGTTTACATAAATCATATTATATAAGCCAGATATTTAGTTTAATTGACATCATACCAGTTTTAGTCACCAAATTTTTAACAGCTGAGGTTCAGACTTATTACTTTAAACTTTGCAGACCCTACCATACAGTTTAGACAACCCAATTCTCATGGCTGGGCCATCTGTTAATCTGAAGTTATTCAAGGCAGGTCAACCTTAAAAGTTACCACACCAAGTTTTTTAGCCATGGGCTGGGATTGAACCTGCACATTTATTGGGGGTAGTAGTGAGGAACCTCCCCACTAGGCTAACTCTTTTTACCTCTATCTTTGTTGCAAAAGATATGATGGGAATAGTTGAAACCATAAGTTTTCACATAAAATTGATCAGGATTTAGATCATATATATGATAGTGCATTCCCAGTAGCCATCTAGCTTCTCTCAATTATATCCACCAGCCACAGTTCAGCCTTAAACCTACTTGAGCTCTACCTAAGGTATAACCTATAAGGTACCTATCATGATTTATAATAGATTTGTAAGTCTGAGGGAGCATCCCTTTTTCTTAGACTGGGGGTATTCTCATTTCTCACAAAAATAAGGGTCTAGAAGGGCAGCTGTTCCTCTCATCTCACATGGCAATCTTTCTCATGTGATAGACAAATGATAGTTAATACCATTCCCTTTAAAGATTCCACCACATTCCCTACGGTTGCTTCTACCAAATTAGTATAGTGAATTGTGGTAATTTGCACTGAGCAATTGGAAGTCACCACCCCTATGGGCCTAAAGATTCATATGAAGTCAATGGCAACAATCCCTCTAAATTAAGGTCCAAAAGCCTCAAACCCTCAGCAACAATGCCTAATGGGCATGCACATTCAGAAAATAAGGAATCAAGTGTCAAATTCTCAGCAAAACTCACCAATGGCATTGGGCCATTGGGAAATGTTGTCAAAGGTTTAAAACCTGCTTCATAAGCATCAGGGACAAAGCCTAACAGGCATGTACCTTTTAATACAAATGTCCAGTGATAAATCCTCATTTAAAGTCACCAATGGCATCAGGCCATTAGAAAATATTGTTACCTATTCAAAACTCCCCTCAAAAACATTGGGGACAAAGCCCAACAGGCATGAACCTTCATTGTCAATTGTTGCCGCCAGCCTGGAACCTTCCCTTCAAAAATTAGTATTATCATTCATTGCATTTTGATTGGCCTAATGGATGCCAAAGTGACCAGGTGTGGGCAGGTTGGGTATCCCAAACCTGTTTCTGACCTCTTGGGACTGCCCCTATATGGGGTGGTCTTACAAGGTTCCCATCACCTATTGGGCAAGATGCCATCCTGCTAACTGTTAGAAACATGGTGAAACTATAATTTGGGTATCTGAGGTCAAACTGACAGTGACTCAGCCTGCTGCCAGAAATTTCAAAGTTGGTTTAAAGTAAATTTATTTTCCCCCTACCACTCAAAGTGTTTGTGGGTTAGGCAAATCCTTGAGGGCCTCAATCCCAAGTGTTACTAAACTATTCCCCAAATCTGTAACATATGGGGCTTCCAAGGCCCAGCCTGCCACCAGCCCTAAAACACCACCTCTTATGTGGCCGTACCAACTCTGAATGGTCCTTTCCAAATGGATGGCCTTGCCAGGCATACTGGGCTGAGGTGCGGTGCACCAGCCTCTGTCACTTTGGGCCCCCAGGCTGAGGTGCATCTCTACAGCCTCTGTTGCCTCAGACCACTCTGGCTCCTTCCTCTCTCACCAGAGCAAGGCCACTCTCAAAAGGATCTCAGCGCATCTACCCCTTTCCTCTCTTCCTCATTGCACCACCATCCGCATCCCCAACCTCCTCACTTAAATAATTAAAATCAAATAAAAAAGTCCAGAAAATAGTGGCCTTTATTGGGAGTAGACTCAAAATCGGAATAGAATCCAAAGCAAGGTCCATTGGAGCTGACCTCGCTTTGAAATACTTCCTAAAAAGGCTAAATGAATTGTGGGTAATGAGGGGCTCAAAAGCCTCCAGAATTGATGGCATCCAGGCAACTCAGCGGAGAAATGGAGGGGAACCTCAGAATGAACAACCAATCATATAAATAAATTTATCTAATTTTATTCCATTATTGACCTGAATAGGAAAATCCTACTCAGAATAACAGAATTACAACTATTGACGCACAAAAAACGCATAATTCCCAACCTTATGAGATTCATGTATGATCGTCAATTGTTACAAACCCCCTTGTAAAAGGGAAATTCCAGTGGATTTGGACCTGAACTGGCAAGGCAGGCGTGCAGCGACTGATGACTTTTTTGACAGGGGACCGTTTTGCGAGCAGCTTGGTGAAATAGACTGGAAATCCAGAGCTCCCAGATCAAATCAACAGGTTCTTTGGAGGTCTCCTGGCGGGCACAAGAGGCCACCAACTGCCAGCAGTCTGGCCCACCCCTAGTTCCCCATCCCTTCGTTGGAAGGCCCTACAAACCAACAAAGGGGACTGATGACTCACGGCGATGCTTGGGACATTGACCGCGGCCATCTTGCAGGCTGGCTGGTACCACAGCCCGCCAAGGTAAGGTTGACTTTGGAATAATGTAACAGAGGGGCTCCCAAGGCCCAGCCTGCCACCAGTCCTAAACCACCACCCCCATATGTGGCTGTACCAACTCTGAATGGTAATGTCCAAATGGATGGCCTTGCTGGGCATACCAGGCTGAGGTGCGGTGCACTGGCCTCTGTCAATTCAGGCCCCTGGGCCAAGATGCATCTCTATGGCCTCTGTCACCTCAGGGTCACCCAGACGAGGTGCAGCCAACCGGCCTCTGTTGCCTCAGCTCACTCTGGCTCCTTCCCCTCTCACCAGGGCAAGGCCACTCTCAAAAGGATCCCAGCGCGTCCACCCCCTTTCCTCTCATCCTCATCGCACCACCATCTGTATCCCCAACCTCCTCACTTAAATAAATAAAATTAAATAAACAAGTTCATCGAATAGCAGCCTTTATTAGGAGTAGACTCAAAGTCAGAATAGAATTCCAAAGTGAGGTCCATTGGAACTGACCTCACTTTGAAATAATTCCTAAAAAGACTAAATGAATTGTGGGTAATGAGGGGCTCAAAAGCCTTCAGAATTTATGGCATCCAGGCGACGCAGCGGAGAAATGGAGGGGAACCTCAGAATGAACAACCAATCAAATAAATAATTTATTTAATTTTATCCCGTTATTAACCTGAATAGAGAAATCCTACTTGGAATAACAGAATTTCAACTATCAATGCACATGAATCTCATAATTCCCAACCTTATGAGATTCATGTACAATCATCAATTGTTACAAAATCAATCATCTATTAAACAGTCATAACACACTAAGAAAATTGATGGTTAATTTTCTACTTTTTTCCAATAAAAATCCCATTTCTCAAATCCAATATAATTAATGACTAAATCTAAACCACCCTACCTGACCCAATTTTGTCCAGCTCCTAAACCTGCAGGCCCTGAGGCCTTGTTTGCCTAGTTTGTTGCTGGATGTATTCACAGTTATGACCCATGGGCACTCTTTGGTGAATATTGTTCCCATTAAAATAACTAATGTTCAAGCAGTGCCTCTGGCATTCAGGCTTGACATTTGGGTGCTTTGGTATCCAGACTGGCAGGCCAGTCAATACTTCTCTTGCTGTTATCATGACATAATCAACTATTCATTACTGTTAGCCATTTTACACCCTTATAATCAAGATGGGTACATCAGTGGTCATCTTTTATAAGATATATAGGGCTGTGAAGGAGTTTTACTATGGCCGCACTGCCCCAGTGTACCCAACATTTAACCAGACCACCCTCCAAAACGGGATTTTCATGCTAGAAGCCGCAGAGTTGGCCTTGGTTTTCTATCCAGCTCTGAATCAGTATCCATATTGATTCCAAAAGTCGCCTCAGCCCCTGTGCCCATGTTAGTATATTTTGGCACCCTGACTTATGAAGCATCTGCATCTGTCACAAACCTTGTATTTTACCCCAATTTATTGCAATCTCCTCCTTATCTACAGACTTTACCATATCTGCCATTAAAGATAATTCCACCTACTTTTTATTACCAATGAAAATTAGTATTGGATCACACCAGGTATCTTTCAAGGCCTTGGTTGACACTGGAGTGGCGGGTAACTTTATGGGCCTAGAGTTGGCCCACCAGCTCAATATTGACATGGATGTGGGTCCTAAGGTGATGGTTGCCTCGTTGGCCTCTCAGCCATCCTATAGAGTTTGCCAGCCCATGCCTTTCTAAATCCATCAGTTTAGCTTTTGCGCCCACTTCTCCGCTATGCCCAACCTTGTGTTCCCAGTTATTTTGGGGGTGGGTTGGTGGCGTCAGCAGCATGTGAGAATCCACATGGAGACAAACATGACTTCTTCTCCAACAATTAGTTGGTGGGCGAGTTTCCATTGTTGGATACACTCACTAAAGCTTGTGGCTATAGTTCAATTACAACCTTTGTTTACCCCATTGGTATTCCACCAGATTTTCCCACTGAGTTGATGGGATATGAGAGCATTTTTGACTCTACCAAGGCTGATCGCCTTACCCTCATATAAAGTTTGATTTGCATTTAGGGACAACAGTGCAAGTAGTTAACATAAACTGTCCGCTGTATCCATATATGGCGGAGGAGGATGTGGCCCTCAATGCATGGTTAGATGATATGCTAAAGAAGGGTTGGTTGTTCCAGGAGACATCTCCAGTTGCCTCTCCCATTTATTTGCCAAAAAGGCAGATGGGTCACTCTGTCCCTGTGTGGATTATAGGCACCTCAATAAGATAACAGTCCATGACCCCCACCCACTTCCATTGGAGCAAGCTATAGGCCAGGTAATTTACAAGTCACGGGTGTTTTCAAAACATGATATTGTGAATGCCTTTAATCAAATTTGGGTGAAGGAAGGTCGGGAATGGCTTACTGCTATCTGGACAAAATGAGGTATAAACCAAATCCCAAGTGATGCCTTTGGGCTAAAAAGCTTCTGCAACGTTCCAGATAATGCTCAATAGCATTCTAGGGGATCATTGATTCTCCTGTGCAGTTGCATATATTGACGATATTCTGGTACGCTCCCCACTCTTGAACAACATGCAAAAACTTTGGAGGAAGTAGTGGCTGCCTTACATAAGGCAGGCCTGTTTGTTAAACCTTTAATATGTGAGTTTTATCAGGAAGAGGTCACCTTTTTAGGCAATCTTGTCTTGAAAGATGGCTACGTCATCCCACCCAGCAAATTAAATCCCGCCAGTGAGTGGCCTACTCCAACAACGCAGAAGCAATTGAGAAACTTCTTGATCGCCATCATTTTTCTGAAAAAGTTCTCTCCCACCTTATCCCAGTTAGCTTCCCCACTTTATCCACTCACGGGCAAGTACGTCAACTTTTGCTGGACACCTGAGTGCCAGCAGGCTTTTGATTACATTAAAGAGGTGTTCTTATCGCCTCCCATCCTTAAGCATGTGGATCCTTCTAAATTATATATTGTAGCATGCAATGCATCTTCTGCCACAGTAGGGGCTGTCTTGCTCAGAGAGCATGATAGGTTGGAACACTTGGTCACTTATTTCTCCAACAAGATTTCCTCCACTGAGCAATCCTGGGCCATCTATGACAAAGAGCTGGCAGCCATGGTGTGGGCCTTGACTCATTGGTGGTAGCTCTTTCAGGACGCTCAACATGAGTTGAATGTTAAGACAGACTACTAAGCTCTCCTCTACTTCTGTAAGCCACATAATTTGGCACACCGTCAGCCCGTGCTTACTAAAAATTGTGCAGCTCTAAATTCAAATATGAATTTGTCAAAGGAGCTTTGAACGCTGGCCTCACAAATGAAAAAAACTCCCGACTATACCTCCTTATGCCTCATGTCGCTGATGCTCCCACCCCAATGCTGTCTGCCATGGTCTGCAAGCTAAAGCGGGCGCCATACAAAAGTTTTAACAAACCTTCCTCACTTTCTGATATGTCTTCCTAGGCTGCTGGCTGAGGTACAATTTTAGGTTTTTTTATTTCTAATAATCCCTTTGTTTGGACCATTTGAAAATAAATATGCATGGCAGCTCCACCTTTTGGGTTGGGCATCACTAGTGCTAAAAAAAAGGGGGCCTTAAGTTCTTACTGACTTCTTAAGCTAGACCCTGCACATTGTCCTTTAGACTCAGATGAGGTGGATCAGGTCACCGTCATCCATCCCACCCAAATCTTATCTATTGTCCCTACCATAATTTTGCCAGTGGAATTAACTCTGGATGCACCCCTAGTCTCCCAGGCTTTTGCAGCGCAAATGGCCTGTGCAGAAGGGTGGACCTTTTGGAGAAGTTGTCTCTCCCTACTTCAAAATAATCCTTGTATTCTCTGGCTGAGGGTCTCATTCAGTTTTGGTCTAAGGTTTGGGTTCCTCCACTCCTTCGAGCCAAAGTGATTCAGGATCACCGCAGTCCTCCTGAAGTCAGACATCCAGGGAATAAGAAGTGCCTTGACTTAATCAAGTGTACCTATAATTGTGCAGGTTTGTCAAAAGAGGTTCTGGCATGGATTTCAGATTGTGTAACTTGTGCGCGAGCCAAGTTGGACAAGTATAGCTAAAATGGTCTTCTTCATCCAGAACAACAGGCAGAGGGTCCATGGACATCAGTGTCTGTGGACTTCTTTGTTGAACTTTCCAGTTCCAATGGGTTTAAGGTAGTGATGGTGGTTGTCAACCACCTCACAATATTTCCATTTTTATCCCTGGTTCCTCCACTATCACTTCTGAGGAAATGCTCATCAATTTGTACGCCATGTGTTCTCAATGTTTGGTCTTCCACAGGAGATTGTCAGTGACCGTGGGTTCCAGTTCACGGCACGTTTCTGAAATGAACCCTTGGCTATCTTGAAGATTATGCCCTGTTGCTCCACCGCATACAACCCCCAATCTGATGGCCAAAATAAACAGGACAATCAGATCCTTGAACAGTACCTGCACTGCTACGCGTCTTCTGCCTAGGATACCTGGGTTAATGACCTTTCCCTCGCTTGTTTTGCATTAATAACAAAATGCACGCCTCCACTGGATTCTCCCCATATGAAGCAACCTTGGGGTACAACCCCTCATTATCAGTTGGTCCGTGTTATCACCCATAGGTGCCAGCCGCCGCTGATCATGCCCAACATATCTGGATAACGCAGTTCTTATTTTGAGAGCATCTTACTAAGGCTATAAGTGACTACAATCAGTTTGCAGATCAGATGTGAATCCTGGTTCACAAAATCAAGGTCAGTTCACATGTCATGCTCAACTTATGATATTTTCAGATGCAGGTGCCCTTGTGTAAGTTTGCAAGAAAATACTCAGGTACCCATTTGGTGGAGGAAGATTTGGGTAATGGCGCGTTCCAGTTGAAATCACCACCTCATTGGAAGCAACACCCAGTCTTCCATGTGTCTCAGTTGTCCTCATTCAAGTGGGCAATTCCCTCAGATTCAGAGCCTATTATGGTCGAGGATGCAAAGGAGGCTGAAGTGGAGGCCATTCTGACTTCTCACAAATCTCAGCAAGAAGTCTAATATCTTGTTGCTTGGAAAGGCTATCCTTTCTAAGAGAGCAGTTGTGTCAAAGCCTGAGATTGCGCAAACTGTTTGGAGCTGGTTGAGGCTTTCCATGCCACCCACCTAGAAGCTTCTCATACTTCCAAAATATTGCTACTTTAGTGACTATCAAGTTACTGAAGGCCCACAAAAATGTAGTCCTGACTCAGTTCTCTGGTGGTGGCGCCCCTTTGGCAAAAGGGAAGGGTAGTGTAAGTCCATAGGAGCGCCCCTTTTGCTTAGACTGGGCGGTATTCCTGTTTCCCACAAAAAGGATCTAAGAAAGGCAGCTGTTCATTTTGTCTCACAGGGCGATATCACTCATGTGGTAGAAGAACAAAGGGTAATAGCTTTTCCTTTCAAATTTTCACCCCCTGTCCCTGCAATTGCCTCCATCAAAATAGTTCAGAAAATTAAGGTAATTTGCGCCAAGATAATTGGAAGTTGCCACCACCATAGGCCTAAAGGTTTGTATGAAGTTGATGGCAAAAAGCCCTTGAAATCAAGGTCTGAAAGCCCCAAACCCTTGGTAATGATGCCTGATGGGCATGCACATTCAGGAAATAATATTCAAATGTCTGATTCTCAGCAAAACTCGCCAATGGCATTGACCATTGAAAAATGTTATCATCAGTTCAAAACCTGCTTCAAAAGCATCAGAGACAAAACCCAACGGGCGTGTACCTCTTAATACAAATGTCCAGTGACAAATCCTTGGTTAAACTCACCAATGCACCAGGCCATTGGGAAATGTTATTACCTATTCAAAACTCCCCTCCAAAACATTGAAAAAAAAAGTCTGACGGGCATGAAGATTAATTGTCAATTGTTGCTGCCAGCCTGGAACCCTCCCCTCAAAAATTTGGATTATCATTTGTTGTAACTTGCTTAGCTAAGTGGACGCCAAGGTGACCAGGTGTGGCAGGTCAGGTATCCCAAACCTGTTTCTGACCTCTTGGGACCACCCCTATATGGGGTGGCCTTGGGAGGTTCCCATCACCCATTGGGAAAGCTAACATCATACTAACAATTTTAAATGCGGTGAAACTGCAATTTGGTCATCTGAGGTCAAACTGACAGTGACTCAGCCCACTGCTGACAATTTCAAAATTGGTTCAAAGCGAATTCGTTTCCCCCTCCCACTCAAAGTTTACCAGGTTAGACAAATACTTGAGGACCCTAATCCTAGTAGTTACTAAGCTCTTCCCCAAGTCAATTGTCTATTTAAATAGTCATAACACACTGAGAAAATTGATGGTTAATTTTCTACTTTTATTTCCAATAAAAATCCCATTTCCCAAATCCAACTTTTATTATGACGAAATTTAAACCACCCTTATTGACCCAATTTTTCCAGCTCCTAAACTTTCAGGCCCTGGGCCTTGTTTGATTAGTTTGTTGCTGGGTGTATTCACAATTATGAACCATGGGCACTCTTTGGTGAATAATGTTCCCATTAAAATAACCAATGTTCAAGCAGCAGTGCCTCTGGCATTTGGAATTGACATTTGGGTGCTTTGTATCCAGACTGGCAGGCCAGTCAATACTTCTCTTGCTGTTATCAACACAAGATTTCCCTGAAAATATCAAAACTAGTGGCTTCCAATATCATAGATTAGCTAGATAAACTTACTGAGTCTAAACAGAATGCCCTATTATAGTTATTTAGCTAACATAGCCTGCACACGGATTGGCCCTCTCTTACTATCCATATAGCCATAATTAGAAACTTGAAGGAATAGAATGCTGATCAATCATAACTAACTTGCAATATATGCTGAGCTACTATTGTATAGTCACAGTTTTCCACCTTTTTAGGACACAGCAGCAATGACAACAGCTTAGAAAAATTTAGAAAGATATGATATTGAAGGGAGGTCATAATCACCAAAAACCCATAATAGTGGTTTACTGATATAGTGATATTATAAAAGATTAGTTGATATGTGATAGGTAGAGCATAGAAAAAGCTTAAGGATTCAATCCGTCCTATTAATACTAGGATATAAGTGATCATTTTCCTCCTATTTTCCCAACTTTTTCATAGTATTCTTCCATTAAATAAACATTTTTATTTGCTTTTTTACTGCCTTAGGTCATTCCTAGAATCCTTAGCTGGTTACCTTAAAAAAGTGTTTCCCCTTGTACAAGTCATCCTGATGCATATTGCTACCAGGGTTTAATAAACTATGGTTTACCTTACAGTGATAGTACTGAGAAAGATACTATCACTTCCCTTGGCGTTGTACATGAAGTAGTCTGGCAGAATATATTATTTTTTTATGGCTAAGTTGATAACTTCTACTTGTTATCTGCCAGTTATCTTTAAATTTTCTAATTCAAAAGATCTATGTATCAGATCAACTACCTTAATTCTGATATTTCTTAGTTTAGATTTATTTACAATAATATTCCAAAACTTTTATATTCTTATTAGTCCATGTCAGGATTCTCCCTGGATTAGGATAAAGCCTTGTCCAGGGGGAAAATCAATATAATCAAATGAAGGGCATAATTTTCAGATGGCCCAATAATTTCAAGAATGGAGTTCAAATTCAACTAGAATTCCAAATTTGGGACTTTTCCTGAATTATGTGAATTCAGGGAAAATATACATCTCCTATTAATTAACTAATCTATATCCACTCTTTATCTATTCCAACATATACTAGTATCAGGACTTTCCTACAGGTCCCATGACACTACCCTTAAATATCCCTATTTCTATCCTTATAATCCATATTCCTATCCTTATATTTTGAAGCACTATAATAGTGCTAGATTATTCTAAATAAAATACTTCTCATCAGAACTCTTATTTTAGTTTACTTTATTTTAATGGAAAACATCTCGTCCAAGGCTGCTAACTTCAAAGCCCTGCCTTCAGATGATTGTCCCACTAATGATTCCTCTCTGGCAGCCCAACAAAATGGTGCTCCCTGCTAGGTCGCTTCTGAGTTGCACCATGTAGATATAACCTCAACCTTGAACGATAAGAGTTTTCAATCCTCAGTAGGTACTCTGGACCCTGACATTCTGGAATACCTACACTGGAATGGCCAAGATGCAATCACTGTGGGAAGTGATTTTACCAAGAAGAGCTTTACATGTCCTAGAAAAAGAACCTGTACGTTTCAAAACACCAGGCCAACTCAAGCCCTTACTTGATTTATTGTATATGCCTGAAATAATTGAAACAGATGCCAAAGAGCAATATAGCCATCATAAAGTGAAGAGATTGAAAAATGCAATACTTTATTATATATAGGAAGCAAAATATACCAAGGAAGAATGGGACATTGACCAAGAAGAAGCTTGGAAAATATTACACAGAGAAATGAATACTGGCCTATAGGATGGGTTTCCCATTATGAGGAGAGCCTCTTTAAATTTCTCACTAAAGTGAAGCAATATAAAAAGAAACTGACCAAATTGACGATTATACTCCAGTCAAAGAGTGAAGATCAAACAAAAATGGAACACTCAGAATTTAAAAACAACAAATGATTTTGATACTAACAATAATATTTATTTAGGCAACCAATATCCAATTCTCCTCAATGACGTCATTTTCCAGTCTGATTTAGTGAAAGAAATCAGAACAAATTTTATTGAGTGTTTGGAGTTAAAAGTGCTGAACATCAATTCAGATGAGCATCATCTGAGCAATTGGACCAATCAAGTTGGTCCAACAAGTTGAGAATTAGCTTCCAACTTTGATGAAGGCAACAAGCTGCAGGAACTTTTGGGAAGCCCCAAAAGCAATTGGTGCATTGATGCAATTCAAACGCCAGGCAAAATACCTGGGACTTACCTTTGAATCATTTAGAAATAAGCTTGATGACTCTTTTCCTGCAACGCTACCACTTTCTGACTTCAACAGTGCCCCTCCAAAAATTGGACCAGATATTACTAAGATGAACGCTGATCCTTACAAAAACACAGGTCCTGAAAAAGAAAAGCTTGATAACCACTTTCTGATAATCCTATCACTTTCTGACTTTGATGGCGCCCCTCCCAAAATTGGGCCACAAATTACTAAAGCGAAAATTCTGAATTACCTGGTTTGGCCCTCAGATTTGGATAGCACCAATCCCAGCAACAATGAGAGTTAAGAAAAAGAGGAGCTAAATGACTCCTTTTTGGCAATGCTACCGCTTTCTGACTTTGATGGCTCCCCTCTAAAAATTGGACCAGATATTACTAAATTAAAGTATCAAAATTACCTGGTTCAGCTCTCAGATGGGGATAGCGCTGATCCCTACAAAAATGCAAGTCTTGAAAAACAAAGCTCAATAAACCCTTTCCAACAATCCAATCGCTTTCTGACTTCAATGGCGCTCTTCCTGAGATTGGGACTCAAACTACTGAAACTAAAAATCTAGAATGCCCAGTTCAACTCTCAGATTGGGATAGCACCAATCCCAACAAAGCTGAGAGTCAAGAAAAAGCAAATCTCAGTGGCTCCTTTCCAGCAACACTACTGCTTCCAATTTTGACAGCGCCCCTCCCAAGATTAGGCCAAATATAATAAATAATTTAGTTTACATGGTTCAACTCTCCGATTGGGATAGTGCCAATCCCAATGAAGACAAGAGTCCCAAAGATGCAAAGCCTGAGAAACTGACCGACGTTGCCTCCACTACCAATGCCAACCTTCTGGACCCCTTCACATTTCCCTCTCAAACCTTGTCACATGGTTTGTTTTCAGTTGCAAGTGGGATTTACTCGCCCCAATACCAAGATGGTGACTTGGCATCGCTTGAAGAGGCCTCCCTATTGGAACCTGCAAGGGGCCACACCCTACCATCACCTGGTAACCTTCCAAGCTCGTGGGGTTGCTCTCCCACTCTACCCACTGTTAACAACCTTTTCTCTGGGCCTTACCTGGATCTACTGGCAGATAAGGTGATCACAAGATGATAGGCTCAAATGGAAAACAAAATGAATTGGAAGTTGAAGAGGCCGAAGCCCACCTGGCAAGATGGTGCAGGAGATGCATAAATGGATAGCACAGATGGAGGCGGAGTTGAAGGCCTCTAAGTTGGAAATCAGGCATGAGGCTCTGTACACCACCGAACTTGAGTCCTTCATCTACCTTAACCCTCTGGTCACAATTTACTCCCCTAGGGCAAGGCTTGGGGAGGGTGTTGTCAGGATTCTCCCTGGATTAGGAGAAAGCCTTGTCCAGGGGGAAAATCAATATAATCAAATGAAGGGCATAATTTTCAGATGGCCCAATAATTTCAAGAATGGAGTTCAATTCAACTATAATTCCAAATTTGGGACTTTGCCTGAATTATGTGAATTCAGGGAAATTGTACATTTCCTATTCGTTATCTAATCTATATCCACTCTTTATCTATTCCCACATATCCTAGTATTGGGACTTTCCTAAAGGTCCCATGACACTACCCTTAAATATCCTTATTCCTATCCTTATAATCCCTATTCCTATCCTTATATCTTAAAGCACTATAATAGTGCTAGATTATTCGAAATAAAATACTTCTCATCAGAACTCTTATTTTAGTTTACTTTACTTTAATGGAAAACATCTCATCCAAGGCTGCTAACTTTGAAGCCCTGCCTTCAAATGATTGTGCCGCCAATGATTCCTCCCTGGAAGTCCAACAGTCCTATATGATATTCTTAACATAATGGTCTGGGCTTTTATAAATTATTCAAAGTAGCAATTATTAAATCTTGAATTGGTTGTTTTTTCAATTTTAAAGTCAAATTGAATTTATAAGCTCCTAGATGAGGTGGGTTTAACGCTGGGCTGTCCCTTTAAAAGACATATCTAAGCTCAATTAAAAACTTGATGGATAGTTCAAGGGAGCACTTCAAACGCTTTAGAAAAAATTTAGCTATTTTTTACTTCCAAACCTCAGCTAAAAAACTTGTCCTGTAGTTTCCACTTTCTTGCCTCAAATTTATTCTTTTTACAGTAAAAGGTCTTCTCTGGGGTTTTTTGCTTTGTTTTTATTGATGAAATTTTAATTTAGTTAGTTAACACCCTTTTCTGCCACGCCATAAAGAGTCTCAAATGTCAACAAGTTTGATGCCTGCTGTCCCATGTAGGTTTTTGGTGCGCCGCGTCCTGGTGTCTTTCATCCACTGCCAAAGTGCGCTGGGATAGCTCCGCTAGCCCCCAAATCCACCAGTCACTTTGTCCCCCCTTAAGACCTAGCCCACCAACTTGCGCGCTCCCAGGTGTTGCTTTAAAACCCCCTGATGCTCCCCAAAGCAATCTGCGCTTTGGCATTTGGGTCAAGTATGAAACCCTTCCCTTATGCAGGTGCATCCATTATTGAGATGGCTCATGCGGTTTTAAACCTGCAGAATTTATAGCTTTCCTCTCTATAAGGGGCAATTTGACCTTGATTTCCCTTGTTTGGCTCATACCATGGTTTTTAAAAAAATGCTGTTCAAATTATAATAATACACTTATCCTCTTTACTAGCACTTGAATGCTGGCTATAGCCACTTTAGAGGTTCAGTTTTCCAGCTTGCCCGACTATCTCTACCCTGAGAGGCTCCACCATGAGCTTTGGAGGATTTAGCTGCTTATAGCAGTGACCCATCAAAAGTTTGTGGTTTAAAATGAGGGCAGCTGCCTTGCAGGTCCTTGTGCCTCTGCAACTATCTGATCCTTACAATGGGATAACCATATTGCAATTTCTCACACTGTAATCTTTTCCAACCCTAACAATTTTTTCTGGACCTGCATTGAAAATGGCTGCACTATATGCCCCTTATGTTTTGCTTAGATTAGAAGACTTTCCAGTGCCTTTGGCCCTCTTAATTAAAATAATACCCCATCCCCAAAAAGCCTAACGGTTTGTATGCTGAGAGGATCAGGATTATTAGCAGAGATATCCCATAGCTACACGGCCAAAATGGTACAATCTAATCTGAATAAGTTTTACCACATCCATGCTATTCTAAAATCATCTTATATTTAAAAAATCAATCCCAGTATCTCACTTTTCTTTTTACATTAATCTTTGTGATACAAAATTACAATTTTGCTACAAATGTTAATTTTTTGATCCCTCTAACTCTAAACCTCCCTTTTTCCATTTCTCTAATACCCCTGTTATAATTTGGCAGAATTGTTGAGATATGCCGTAAGGGATTTTGCACAGAATTCAGCCCACTGAGCAATAAGACCAACAATATGACGATCATTGCCCTCAAAAAAACAGAATAAACTAATTTAATAAATATGAAATACTTGCTCCCACTACACTATTTTATTTAATATAATAAACACAGCAGATCCTCGCTGTTTCGCTCACTATAAACTATTAACAACCTAACCTCCTCAATCATCTCATTTCACTTATATTGTAGCAACTTCAGATGATACCACTTTCATGGCTTAGTAATTCAATTCGCCGTATCTCATTGGTTTTATCAATTCTTCATCTGTTAATTTTACAATCGCCTAATTCAAGGCGATCTCCCAACAACCCAATATTGCCTCATTTTGAGGCACTCAAATTATCATAACTCATATCAAACTCAGTGGATTCTATCCGTTCTGCCATAATGACTTTGGGCTTATCATCCAGTCATATTGGATTCATGACATTACCCCCTCCTTGACTGTATGATAAGGATCCTATTGCTTATATGCCCAAAGGAACTTCACATGCACTCAGTTGATGATTCAACTGCTAGCAGGGTCCTTGATAGTATATGCATCCATACCTGACTTCTTAATGACTTTTAATGGCCTGATCCAGATACTAGCCAACTTGTGTTTCTGGCTGAACCTATGTTGACCATGGAATAGGACCATGTCTCCATCTTTGAACTGTGCTAGGTCACATCGCCGTACCTGATTGGCAGCCTGGCTTTTGATTTTATTAGCTAATATGAACAAGTACGCTTCAGTTTGTAATTTGATCAGTGTATTCATTAGGACGGTCAGATAGTGTTGTGGATCCATTCCACCAGTGTCCTCTACACAGGCATATAGAAGTGCGGGCAGAGCGGGGTGCCATGTGTAAAGCAATTGGAATGGGCTTCTTCCCATGGCAGAATGGTAGCTAATGTTGTAGGCAAACACCGCAGTAGAAAGGAGGGTACTCCAATCAGAGGGCCTATCTGCAACCAGCTTCTGGAGTATGTTCACCAGGGCCCCATTAACCCATTCAACCATTCCGTTGGACTCAGGGTGATATGGGGTTGTTAGAAACCCACGGATGACCATCATTTTGTTGAGCTTGGGAAGTATGTGGGAGGTAAAATTAATGCCATTGTTGGTAAGGATGAACTTTGGACAGCTGTGACGCTTAATGATGCAATTACAAACTTAGCCACAGTAACCGCCCCAAAGTCTCATATCATCCTGGCTTCAACCCACCAGGTCAAATGGTCAATTGCCACCAAAATATACTTGACCGGTTAGCTCCTGTTGGCAGAGGGCCAATGGCATCAAGGAAAACTGTATGCTAAGCAAAGTGTGGCTTCACTAATTAGTATGTGGTCTTCTGGCGGAACGGCTTTTCCACTTGGCACTGGTGACAGGAGGAGATAGTATCAACCACATCAAAGTTCATGCTTTCCCAGTAATACTGAGGCCACAATAATTAAAATGTCTTGCACATGCCACTATGCCCAACTTCTTCATGTGCGCTCATGATAATGATAGGCCGCGCTGAGGGTCTTGGGAAGTTCACTATTGAATTGCCAATCCGCTTTTACAACTCCCCATTCCGCTGGAAAGTATTAGCTCGCTTTTCATTCAACGCCTTGATGATTTGTGGTGGCTCATCATTGTACTTTCTGCTGAGCATCTTGTCATACATAATATCACTCAGATCTGCCGTAACTGCAATAGTTGGTAGCCTCAACAAGAAATCAGCTTCTGGTGTTTTGCTCCTGGTCAGTGAAAGATCTCAAAGTTGTAAGCCTGTAGTTTAAGGGCCCATAGGGCTAAATGACCCTCTGGCTCCTTAAGGTTCTGCAACCAGCGTAACAAACCATGATATGTTACTTCTTTAAACTTTACGCCATGCAAATATACTCTGAATTGCTTGTAAGCATAAATCACTGCTAAGCACTCCTTCTTGGTCACAGCATAATTAAGTTTATGGCTATTCAGGCTTTTGCTGCAGTACGCCACTGGGTGCTCCTCCCCTTCATCATCTTTTTGGGAAGGACTGCCCCTACAGCAGAAAGAGATGCATCCGTTTGTACAATAAATTTCTTTTCAAAATTTGGGTAGTGTGACACGGGCGCATTGATCAACGCTGTTTTAAGAGTATCAAAGGAGCGTTGACAGTGTTCCATCAATTCAAACATGGCATCATTTTTTTAACTCAAACAGCAGATCTTAATACACTAAAGTTTGGAATGAATTGGAGATAGTAGCCAACCATTCCTAAAAATACTTGTATATCTCGCTTAATGCTTGGTGTAGTCATCTTCCAAATGGCCTCCACCTTAGCTTGTTGGGACCTCAACCCTGTTGCATTGACTAAAAACCCGAGGTACTTCAGTTGATCCTTAAAGAAATGGCATTTCTGAGGTTTGATCTTGATGTTGGCCTCAGCCAACCAGCGGAATACCTCTTCCAAATGGTTAAGGTGCTCAGAAAAAGTGTGGGAGAAAACGTCAATATTATCAAGTTTTACAAGGACGCAGGAAAGCTTCAAGTTTCCAAATATAGTGTCCATCGCCCGTTGGAAAGTAGATGGGGCATTATATAGCCCTTGTGGCATACATGTCAGTTGAAAAATCCCTTTTGACGTGATAATGGCGCATCTATTGTTCCGCCACAGGCAACTCAATCTGCCAATAGCCAGATATTAAATCCATTGCAGAGAAGTAATTCGCTCCTCCCAAATGATCCAAAGCATCATAATTCATGGCAAGGTGTATAAGTCTTTTTGTAATGCTGTTGATCTTACAATAGTCTATTACTATCCAGTTGGTCCCATCCTTCTTTTTGACAAATAAGACAGGGGAAGCCCATGAGCTCCATAATGGTTCAAGCATTCCTTGCTCTAGCAGTTTTCAGTTTCTGCCATGACAACTTCTTCTGCTGCTCTAGATCGGCAGATTGGCTGAGATCTGATGGGTGGATGATCCTAGTGTCCACTTGATGGATCACTCCCCACGCACACCCTAAATCATGATCATTAACAGCAAAGATCTCTTTGTACTTTTGAAATAAGGCTTATGCTTGATCTCTCTGGCCTTTCATTAACCCCATTAAATTTTTGTGTGGTACAACTGCCATTATGCCAGGCTGTGTTTTAAAGGCAGAACAAATTCATCCAATGAACCAAACTCATGAACCTGAAGGACCTCTTCAACTGGGATGAAATGTAGATATGCTACTATTTGGTGCCGATGGATTTTCATTGGTTTGTTCTGAAGATTTGCTACCAGGACCTTAATCTCCCCATGTACCAGAAGTATAATACCTGGGTCCATGTGGGGCTCAAACCGTGATTGCTGATAAGGCCCAATGACCACCCCATAAAGCCCGTCAGGCATTTCCACCTCTAACTCGGTGTTTATGATTACTTGATGTCCAGAGGGAATAGATATAGGGCCCATAGCTCTAAGCGGTAGCCATGATATTCATAAATTATGATGGGGAAGGGCCCAGGTCTTACCCTTTAGTCAATGATAGTGAACTGAAACCACTCCATCACCATATGCAAGGTTAACGTGACTCATGTGTACCAGATCCTTTGGCATTCCGCTGGAAGTGAAGTAAATGGGGATCCGCTACCCCATAATTTCAAATGTATCTGCTGTCATATCAACAACAGCCCCAAAGCGGCACATAAAAGCGGTTTAAATTAACAGGGCATTAAAAATTGTTTATAAACTCTATAACTGGGGCTACAATGACAATTTTGACCCAAACTGAAAGGGTAGTGCGCTGTAAGCTCCTTTGGAGACTGTGATTTCTGCACCTGCAGTCCCATACACCATATGATGCTCCACGTCAGGCTTTAATGCCAACTTTGACACCAACTTTGTGGATACTATCTTAGTTGAGGCACCTGTATCACTTATCGCATGAACATGGTTTTTTGCTATGACAGTATTACAGTAAGTACATTCGGAGTAAGATGCATCTGATTGTTTTAAGACATGGACATTTAACAAGTCTCTTTTTCCAAGGAAGCTTTATACCCTTCCCCACTTTGGGGTATTCTTTAATAATAGCGTTTACAGGGAGGGCCACGTTTACTCATTCCAAGAGAAGCGCATCAGCTAATGGATCTGGTTTATCTGTAGAAAGATGATCAAAAATTTGACAAGCATAAGGCTTTGGTTGCTCCTGATAGCCTCCTTCTGCCATGTCCATAAATTGAGTTTGTGTCCTCATATTCACACCTCCTACTGGTCGCCAATATAGAAAGGCATCATCATACTGAGGAATTTCCACTGAATGTACAGGAATAGGTTCTGGTGGGACGTTTTTGAGTCAGAATAGCGGAGGTATAAAGTCTCACCTCTACTCCACTTTGACTTTTCCATGATTAAGCTGCTTCCATGGTAGGTACTTGACCTGACAATTGCGACAACTTCTAGCCAGGTGACCAGAGTGACCGCACAAAAAGCAATTGACACCATAAGATCTGCGTCCCTGAGTGTTGTAAAATGTGCCACCCCAAAGGTTGGGATGGAATTGAATAGTGTAACTAGGCCCCTCCTGATAGGTGAACTGCTGTTGGCAACTGGGTTGGAAGCGAGGCTTGTATTGATTGTAAGGCTGGGGGATGCCAACTGGATGCTGAACAGGGCGGGATAATTCCTTCAGATAAAAAAACTAGCAGCAGAGGCGATAGGTTCCCGCTCTATATTGGGTAGGGGAAGGTAGCAGACAGACGGCGTAGAATTTGAACAAGTTTAAGCAAGGGTACATCAACCTCTAAATATGGAGTCATGGCATTAAAAAGCTCACGGTATGGCTTCAGAGCAGAGATCAACACTATGATTATGTCACATTCAGATAAAATTCATGCCTCAATTAACACATGGGCTTCTGCTGAAAATCAATCAGCAAATGCAGTGAGGGTCTCATTATGTTGAAACCCAATGGTTAGAAACTCAGCCTTCCATTGTTCTATTTTCAAAGTTTCTCCAAACAACCACAGCTCATTATCCTTCACTTTTTGATAGGTAACGGAACTGTTGGGAAGATAGAAAGTAACTAGGTCAGCACTTCTGACATCCGGGGTGGACATTAGTAATTTGGCTTTATGCCAATCTGAAGCTCCTTCTACTGCTAACTCAAATCATAAAAAGAATCCATGGATGCTCCCATCGCGATCAAACAGAGGCAGCTTATCCATACAACCTTCTTTCAGAAACCCCTTTTTCCATTTAAGCACAGCTTCCAGGGCAAGCTTGAGTTCTGCATATTCAATAGTTGCAGTGTCTCAGAATGATTCCTTGCCAAAGAAAGCCGGATATGACATGACTAGCGACCAAGGAACTTTTATCAGTATTTTGTGATTGATCAATGGGCACCCTGTAGTGAGCATCACTGTTATAATTTGGCAGAATCATTGAGACATGGCGTAACGGATTTTGCACAGGGTTCAGCCCACTGAGCAATAGGAACAACGATATGATGATTGTTGTTCATGGAAACAACAGAATAAACTTAATTTAATAAATATGGAACACTTGATACCACTACACTATTTTATTTAATATAATAAACACAGCGGATCCTCGCTGTTTCGCTCACTATAAACTATTAACAACCTAACCTCCTTGAGCATCTCATTTCACTTATATTGTAACAACTTCATATGATACCACTTTCATGGCTTAGTAATTCAATTTGCCGTATCTCATTGGTTTCATCAATTCTTTATTCATTAATTTTATGATCGCCTAATTTGAGGCAATTTCCCAATAGCCCAATATTGCCTCATTTCGAGGCGCTTGAATTACCATAACACAATCAACCTTGGTGAATTCCATCTAATCTGCCATAACAACTTTGGGCTTATTGTCCAGTCATAATGGATTCATGACAACTCCTTCTGATTTTACAGAATTTTAAGGTCAATTATGCAACTGGACTTTAAGGATTGAGTATGTATCAATTATAGAAATTTTTAAGAAAATTTTTTGATTACCTAATTAGGGAGTATCGAATCATGGTGTGCATATCACCTCTCATAAACCCTTTCCTCATGATAGTTTTGCGCTTCAATCATTTCTTCCAAATGGCAAACCCTAGAACATGCAACCTAAGAAGGAGATGCAGCACATAGAAATATTGAGGTAATATCTAAAGACATTCCCCTATAAGGCCAGTATACTCACTTGTGAAGGTACTGGCCTATTAAGCCTCTTCCTTTTCCCTTGTTTTTTTTGAAAACCTCACCTTTATGACTTTTTATTTTCCCATTTTTAAAAGAATTTTTGAGCATCATAGTGTGCATTATGGACAACATGCTCCTGATGAAATGGTTTATCTCTATGGTTTAGGGCTTAGGGGCCATCATAATTTGTTGCTTAGTGCCTTAGATCGTTCCATGGGAATTGTGAGGTCATTTTCTGATGTGAACTTGGGCTCCCATGGTCCTAACATAGATCACCCAAAGCACGAGTACCCTTACCTTGCCATCGCCGCAGCCTCTGCACTTCTTCCCTCCAGTATCATCCTTGCTACCTCCCCAATGGAATCTTTGAATGGGTTTATCCCTCTATCTCCCTTGAGCGCTGTAGGCGCAGCTCTTTCCACTCCAGCCAATCTCAACAAGACAACCCTCACTATTCTGAGCAATTTGTAGCTCATGCACAATAAAGTTATCCTGGTTGTTAGTTAACACCAACTGCTCCCACCCCCATTCAATCATCCTGTCAGGATTTTACTCTTTAAAGTTTAAGCCTTATTCTGGGGTAAACCTCAACACTTTCCTTAAGACCAAGTATTGGGGTATTAGGCTTAAAAGTTAATATGTTCTAGAAAAATTCACCAAAGGTTCTAGAACCTCATAGCATGATGTTCTATCCGATTTGGGATGGATTTATTTTTATCTGAATTTATCAGGTGCTTTGTAGCAACCTTGATATATATTCATTTATTTAGTAATATGATTAAATTGATATCTCTCTTATTAGATATCAGTTTATCAACTTTTGTATATATCAATTATCTTTAACCTTATAAAAGATGCCCCAAATATTCCAATAAAGACATTGGATTGCTGGCTCCTCTTAGGAGATTTCAACACAACCATAAGTCGCGTCCATGACTCTTACCCCCCTGCAGCAAAGGAACGCCCTGGATCAAGTCGCCTCCAGGATTTCCTTCGCCTGAGTGGCTTTATAGATGCGCTTCCACCCTCCGCGTCTGGCCTAGGTTGCATGACTAGGATCCAGTATGATGGAGGAGCTTTATAGTCAGAGTCACGCATAGATATGGCACTGATTGGCCCCCTGCTAATAGGCCGCGTCTCCTCTCCCATCTCTCGTGACAACCATATGAGTTATCACAGGTCACTCACCGTTGTCCTCACCACCACACTTAGACCGTCGCGTAGGTTCTGGCCTAGGGTTGCCCCAGCTCTTCTCAACAACCCCTTCACTAAGGAGAAGCTGTCTATGACCATCCGGGAGACTCTCATCGGCCCCCCACCCCACCTGCTTGACCACAAGGCTAAATGGGCGGTGACCAAGGAGGGCATCACCCGCGTTGCTTACAACTGTGCCAAAGCCCAGATGACTGCAGCTTGTGCCAGAGTCAAAAGGGCGGAAGCCAGAATCAGACATTTGGAGAGAAACTGCCAGCCTTCGCCCTCTTCCAGATGGTTGGAAGACTGGGAAGCGGCGCAGGAAGCACTCCGCTTGGAGCTCACACTGCAGGAAGAACGGGCAGCAAACTTTACAACATCTCGTTACTATGCTCAATGGGAACGCCCCACCCGCTTCTTCTTTCAGAAACAGAAAGCCCGGTCAACATCGCAGGATATTACTGCACTGAAGATTGGCACTACAACCACTTCAGATAAGGAGGAAATCACGCAGGAATTACACCGCTTCTACTCCAGCCTCTTCCATGCCACCCAGGTGAACCCATCGGACATCCAAGACTTCCTGTGGCGGGCTCAGAGCCGCCCATTGACCCACGGGCTGATGAGGCTCTACTGGCGCCTATTTCCATCCAGGAGGTGATGGAAACCCTTCTGAAATCCCCACGGCTTAAAGCCCCAGGCCCAGATGGAATACCCTTTGAGGTGTACCTTCTGGAACCTGCAGTGATAGCCAGAACCCTCCGCGACCTCTTCGCTGCACTCTTGGTGAATGGCGAGGTCCTCCCCGACTCCAGAGGCTCAATCACGACCCTCATTCACAAGAAGTCAGACCGTGAAAGTGGCGAACTGGCGCCCCATAGCGTTGATCAACACAGACCACAAGCTCTTCACGAAGCTTCTGGCCAACCGCATCACCAAATGGGTGTCACCTCGCCTCTCCCCATCCCAGCACGGTTTTATTCCGGGAGGTCGTTATGGGACAACTATAATGACCTTCACGTGACTTTGACTGCTAACTCTCGTAAGGTGAATGGCTTTGTGGCTCTCCTGGATATGGAGAAAGCATATGATCGGGTGACCTGGAAGTATATTGATGCTTCCCTGGCCCGCTTCCATCTCCCCTGCAGCTAGGCGCTGGATATCAGCGCTCTATGACCAGCTCCACACCAGAGTCCTGACGCCAATGGGTTTTACAGTGGCAGTACCAGTTGGACAAGGTCTCCGGCAAGGGGACCCCTGAGCCCATCCTTTTTAACATCACCCTTGACCCCCTCTTGGCCTCCTTACAGGACAAGCTAACAGGGATTCTGGTCCCAGGTAAAGCCCCCACCCGCACCATGGCATTTGCAGATGACACCGCCATTGCATTTGGCTGCCCTGGGGATGTTATCCTCGCTGCTTTGACCATTGAGAGGTACACCAAGGCGTCCAACGCCATGATCAACACCTCCAAGACAACAGTTGTACAGGTCGGCTCCCCCACCTTCCCCCACCATTTGGTATTGAACCTGTGCACGATACCTTCCGTCACCTGGGCGTTCTCACCAACCAACAAGGAGTTGCGCTAAAAGACAATGAGGACTTGCTCCTCTCAGCAGTTAACTCCAGGATTGCCAGCTGTAACCGGCGGCACATCACCCCCCAGGGTCAAGCTCTGATGGCCAATGTGTTCCTCCTCTCCAAAGTCTGGTTCCTAGCGCACGTCTGCCCATTCACAGATGCCTTTTATACGCGGCTCAATGTACTCCTCCGCTGTTGGATCTGGGGCTCAAACCATCCACCAATGGCCCTCTCAACCATTGCCTGACTCTGCAATGAAGGGGGCCTAGGGCTTCTGGACACGCGATCCCACGCCACCACAATCTTCCTGAAGTTCCTATGGCCGATTGTCTGCTGGGACGCGACCCACATGCCCCAATGGGCGCCCGCCCTCCGCCAGTCAGTGTCAGCAGCTCTGGGTCTTCCTAGAGCATCTCTAACCTCATTAGGGGAGTGGCTCACAAACCACCCAGGCCATCGCCTGAAACCATCCTCATCCCCCTACTGGAACCAGGCTCTCCTTGCCCTAAAACGAGTAGGCGCGCGGATCCACCATGCCTTCCCATACAGAAGGGAAGGCCCTGGCCTCAGCCGCCGTCACCATGCAATTGTGCACAATGGACAAGTTGTCACAACTCGCCTCAACCCCCAAGATCGTCCTCCCATCCGCCCAAGACTCCTTGAGCTCCTCCCTCCCTCCGTGAGATTTGACCTTAAGGAATTGTGGAAGGACGTCTATCACCCCATCCTGTCAGCAAAGGTGTCCAACACCTTATGGAGGGTGCTCCACTGTTCATACAGGACAGGGGACCAGACTGGCCCTACCTTCCAGCACCAAAGCTGCCCCCACTGTGTGGAGCCTATTGACTCCCACCTCCATCATTTTTTCACCTGTCCAGGTGTCGCTGCATTTTGGACAAAGGCCCGCGCGCTCCTCCATGCTCAGCCCTGGTCTGGAAACCCTGTGCAAGGCCTCATGTTTGAGCAGACATTGCCTGGTTGCCACCGACCCCCTCCGTGTCCTCGCCTATGCCACAGCCATCTGGATCATCCATAACTCCTTCCTTCGTGCTGCCTTTGACCAGCAGGTGTGGACCCTTCCACACATGATCACCCACTTTCAGGTACACTTTGAGATGGCCCTGAAGGTCTGCACTATGTCGCCAACCCTCCCCCACTCAGTTATCACTGCAGCACGGCTCTGGCGCGCAAACCCCCCTCCCTTTCTCGATGCCTCCTCCCTCCCCTTCTCTCGCCTCAGGCTCTTAGGAGCCCAGGCGTAAACAATAAACATCGATGAATCCCCCTTGGGTTGGGACCATCTAGTACTAAAAAAGACATTGGTCTGCTGGCAACCTATAATTTTATATATAATTATTTAATTTATAATATTTGAAAGCCACAGATGGGCCTTTGTGAACCCTGAAGTGGCTAAACCATGTCCACTGGGCCTCGATGTTATGCTATGAATCTAGACCATCTGTCAATAATACCAAGTCTGGACACTTACTCTAATCTTATACCTAATTGGATTTAACCAAATTGAGGCCAACCCATCATTTGAACTAATATACTATATGATATATTATGAAATTGGATTGCTCTTAAATCCCATCCTAATATATTTGAACCACCCCACACTATCCAGATTTGAGACTTACCTGCCACTTTTGGAGTGTAATTCAAAACTCCAAGAAAGCCCTTGTTGCAAGCCTTAATTTTCATCTCCAACACATATGATTTGCGCAAATGAATTGATGTTAAAGATCCGTTTTAGACTATGAATCCCAACTTTGGCTTTAATTCTTTAATAAACCAACTGACCATACTCCTCACTGCCTATCTCCTTTGAAAGGGCTTACCAGCGCACAAATCTCACCTTCAGCTTGCTGTTGATGCAGCTGCTACCCCTGCCAATACCCTCCTTTACCAAGCCCTCTAGGGGCTATGGAACCAATTTGTAATGGAATTCCCTGCCCCAAGTCTTTTATATCTTCTCAGAAGAGCTCAAAGATAGATGGAGGGACTTGCATGTGGCATTGGTTGCTTGTGTATTAATGCGGACATGTAAATACTGTTCAGCCATCACTATTCATAGACTGTTACAATTGGACCAACATCAATTGTGACATTTGAATTCTAACATGATTCACAAGAGCACATACCTTTTTGTAACTTGGAAAAACTTGATTTGAGGTGAAATTTTAGATCTTCCAGTTGCACTTCAATGAATTTGTCAGATATCTAGTCTCAATATGATGCATGCAGTTGGAAATTCTGCAAACCTTTAGGGGTGTAACCACCATTGTGCATTTGATTTCTCCAACAATCAGTACTTAAGCTCCCAAGTAGCTCAAAAGAACCTCTATGACATTTGATTTGACCAGCCATATATCTATCTATTTATAGAATTTTATACTTTTCAAATATGTAGACATAGGCTTTGATTGATATGGTTGCAACGCCAATGTTCAACTATAGAATTATGCTGCTATGGATCTTTTTGCCCCGAAACCATGATTTCATATGTAGCTGTTATCTGACAAAATTATATTACTATTGGTTACCATCGCCTCAGTGTCTTCAATTAATGATTTTTTAATTAATCAAATCTTTAACCCCAACAGTGCACCTCTCAATTCCATAATGCCTCAACTACCTCAGCTAGATGGGCCTGTGTTTTGTATCACCAGTATTTTATTATCTTTTAATAGATACTTTGGTCTGCGCCAGCGTAGAATTATTGCCAATAGGCTTACTATTAATTCTTCAGCCATTTGTCAAGGTCTTATTTCTAAAAAAGCTTTTCACTATTATGATGTTATTTACCCTGAGGCCAATGTCCAAGTGACCATGCTTACAAAATATTATGTGGCTGACTAGAATTTACTTGAAGCTATTAAGTTATAAAATAATTACACCAATAGAAACAAAGGATTTGGAGAAGCATACTAAAAGGAGAATGCCATTGTGAATGGGATTTTATTTTTTACTAGAGGTATTTAAAGCCACAAGATAACACTATGAACCCCTGAAAGCTCTTAATCCACAATCAGTATTTGATAATATGGTGACTCTTCCCTTTATTTGAATAAAACCTAATTATAATAAATAAAGGTTAATAACTTTCTTTTACCGCTTGAAGTCACTTTTGAGCGATTTTAAATTTATAGTTTTATTTATCCACAGCCATCTGCCCAAACCTATTCTTTGATGTCCTTGGCTCCGCCGCCTGCCACCCTGTGTGGGGCAGCAGTGCACCCCCACCTAGCGTTTTCCGCCCCGCGGGCAAGCGCGTTCAGATGGGCTCAAACAGCCCTCCCACTGCTTCCAACCGTTTTGTCCCCCCACGGGACTTAGCGCTCCACCTGGCGCGCGTCCACCCTTCTCGCCCCCATCCTCTCACCCTCCCTCGATCTGCCATTCGCTATTGCCTCAGAGTGGACTATGGGCGTTTGTTCCCATATGCTGATAAGGCAATTATTGAGCTAGCCACTGCGGCCTTTGCGCCAGCTGGCTTTATAGACTTCCGCCCTTTTAAGGGCTACTTTGATGTTGGGTTCCAATCTGAGGAGGATGCTGAAGCGGCAGCACAAACTCCTCTAATTTATAAAAAAAACCCCATTCCCACAACCCGTACTCGCCTCCCTTCAGACACCACGCTGGTGGTATCCTTTGCAAATCTCCCATCCCACCTTCCACCCCAGGTTTTGTATGACCAGTTGGTCGCGGGGCTCATGGCTTATGGCACTCAGCCCAACTTCATCTTTGCCATTCCATCTGGTGTGGAGCGCCTTGCTGCTCCTCGGGCAACAGCCACCATCATACCACACCACCCTACCATAGCCCAAAAAATCCCACCCCGCGCTAGTGTGGCTGCAGCGCCTGATCATTTCTTTTGGGCTTAGTTGATAATGATAGGCAGATTTGTTCCCTCTGCTTTGGCCTCGACCATGCAAAAAGAGCGTGCCCTCAGGCCAAGTCCACTGCTGCAGCTTCTGAGCCTCCTTCTGGAGATCCAGTATGGGGCACTTTGCTGCCCCCTCCCACCCTCTAATCTCGTTCAGCGGGCCCACATGGAAAATCAGCCCCCCCCCCAAAACCTCCAGCCTCACTCTCCCACCTAAATCTACCCCAGCCAATCAGAGCAATGCTTGGACCACCATTGGCACCCAAGCAGCTGCCCATTCGCCCAATCCCACCCACCCAAATTCGAACGCCACTATTCCAGTGAACCAAAATTCATGGGATCTATTGGCTGAAACTGACAAATCAGGTAATGTCCTCATTAGTAAGCATACAGGTCAACCTCTCTGCCAAGGCGATTATGGTCAGGCAGAATTTTTCCTTCCTGACTTTGATGAAACCCCTACCCCTCGCCATTTCGCTCCTCTGCCCAATACAGCCCCCTTCCAAAGTGATCAACAGCTCACCTTAGCTGCGGTGGCCTCTCCTCATTGCCCAAAACTACGCACCGCGGTGGCCTAGTCAGTGGCTCAGCTCCAGCATGGCCTGCCCACCCTCTTCTTCCCCCCGACTTCCCTGAATCTCCCTGCAGTGACATCTCAAAACTATTTGATGATGCTGAAGTTGCTGTTATGAATGTTGCAACGATTGCTTCATTCAAACCCTCAGCCAAAATCACCCGCCACAGTATCTCCCTTTTCACCCAACTTCCTGAAGCCCGCAAAGAAGCTGAAGTTCTCCTCGCAGCTTTTGTTGAAACATTTTCCCGTCATTATCTTGATGTGGAAGAGGAAAACTCCTACTACGCTGACCTCAACCCCCACTATGCAGATGCCCCAACGCCCTGGCTCTCTGCTCTGATCTGGTACTGTAACCAACATCCCTTGATCGAGGTGGGTCTTTCTGAAAACCAACCCCCTGACCCCTCCTCACCCTCTGCCATGGTGGGTTAGCAGTTTCTGCTTCCCACCTGGTTAATAGTTTTGTTTTGTCATTTTGAGTGTTGTGTTCAGTACTGTCTATCCCCTGGTTGGCGTACCTCAAATAAATCGAAAATAAATAAGGTTTATAGTGTGTTTTTCTTAGGTTATTGTCTCCATACAGTATCTTAATTTGTTTAAGTGTAAATTCACCTGTGCCATTGGAACCTGATGCTCATATGCCAGTTCTTACAACCTTCATCTTTGAATTCACAATAGTTTTATGGGTTGCATTTCACAAACCCATTTTTTAATAAAACTGATTGTCTTAATAATCAGTCTTTTGCTTTTTAAAGCTTTTCTGAGCTCAATGCAGTATTAGTGTAATGTAGCAGACATATTGTCTAAACAGACCTGCAAGAAACTAATTATCTTTGCTTGTGTGCAAAAACTTTCATTATACTGTTACTTAGTTTTCCCAGTAAAACAAGGCGCTTTACAACGCATAAATCAACAAATCAGATTTAAAAGATTTTAACATTCTTCTACATTCTTCCCATGCCCATACACCATATTTTCCGCTATTGCACAGTATCAGAAAATACCAGCACCATATGTTGATCCTCCTGACCCCATTCCCTATCTAATATGGTCGCTTAGGCTCACAAATGTGGCACCATATTCCAAGTTATTTCATTTTGGTTTGTTTTTACACATATATAAAATAACTTTGAATGCTCCCCTTTTTTAGTTGGGCCCCACTTTTGTTTAAAAAAGACATTCTCTAGATTTCCTTGCATACCTGCTGACTTTTAAAGACATTAATTTTTCGATCAGTATTTGGTACTAAAGTTTAGCAAAAAATATTTTTAATGCTGAAATTGATCATTATTTACCTTGGTTGTCCAACCACGAGTTGACTATTTTATATATACAATTGACATATGGTTCACAGCAATTAAGAATTTGGCAATTCCATTTGTTAATTAACCTAAACTCATCGCACTTTTGGTGCTCTGTGGGGTTACCTAGTTCTTACCAACTTCATTATTGCATAGGTCTCATTTGTTGAGTGAAAGTAACTTTAATAATTTGGGAAAAATTCTAACCTTGAACCTAAAGCAATAGTCAGATGTAGAGTTCCTTAAAGGATTTTTCATCTCTAGGGAAACTAATGGCATCAAGGAATCTGGCCTGCAGGGTTCAAACTTTGAACAGACTAACTTACTTTGGAGTAGTTGTCTATTTGGTGTTGGAGCTTATACCCTCTTGCAATACTGTTGAGGAAAATCCACCTTGGTTGTGATAGGGAGACCTTTACCTAGTGAAAGAAAAAGAAGGACTATAGCCCTGGTAAGTTCTGAGGATGCTTTTCCACATTGGGCGGTCTGAATTTATAAGATTAGTTCCCTGATCATCATCATTGCAATTTTCACTTCAAAAGATGATGAAAATGATTAGTGTAATTTTCCAGTTTGAGGTAATTCAACTTGGGAAGCGCTTTACGTGGTAACCACTCTAAAAGGTGCCCTCCTCTTCCAAAGGTCTTTTTTAGTGGAGTGGTGATGTAACAATAAGGTCCTTGAATTATGGTGAAATTAACACTAGAGCATCATATTTCAAGTGCACAGGACATAATACACAAAAATACAAGGTGTTGTTTAAGTACAGAAATCTTGACAAATAGTTACAAAATAAAACCTTATTAATGGAAGTAAGGTTTTCATTAACAAAAGTAAAGGAGAACACTGTAGTATCTAATACTGTAAATGGCTCAGGGGCTCACAAAAGTTATATTTTCTGTAAGACAGGCTCAGATACATCAGAAAAAGATCCCTCCACAGATGACAATCCCCCTAAGATATGTTTTTTCATTTCCAAAGATCCTATTAGTGAAATTTCTGACTACAAGTAGTACTTAAAACTGGGAAACTAAAGGAGTAATATCAAATTAGGCCAGTAAAGAAAATTCTTATTATTGGGTAATTTCCATAAAAAGCAATATGCCAATCACAATTGAGATCAGGTGGGTGGCCATAGTAATAGATCATATTACAAATATCACTTTGGTGTGGGGTAAGGTAGATATCAATAGCAAACTAATATATATATAATGATAAGACAACTAAGACTATGGGCTTCAGTGATTTTAGATTAAGTAAATGGAAGTTGCATCAGTGGGGATTATAGATTTGATTAACATCATAAATGATAAGTAATGAAGGGCCTATTGAATTCACCAATAGTAATTCAATACAACATTGACAACTACATATAAAATTGGGGCCGTAAGGTGAGATAAAATTATAAAACTTGATTGAGCCCCATATCATATTACTATTTAGAATACAGAATTAAGTAAAAAATAATTATAACTGGTGATTTTAAAGCCAATTATAATATTTCCTTCACTTGACCATAAATAGGGAACAAAAATGAGAGGGCGTCCACAAAATTTATTAAGAGCTATGGCCCAATAGGCTAGAACTCTGGTGATACTCCTTCAGTAACTTAGCGTGCACACAGCTATTAAAGTTTCCGTTGAAGGGTTCCTTTGAAGTGTATGCATCTGAATATATATGTTTAATGATCTCAAAAGGGCCTTTCAATATGTGCTCTAGCTTGCTAGTCCATCCAAACCCATGATTATCATAATATAAAACCATATCCCCTACAGAAAAGTGGGGCAAAGGCTTCTGGTCTTTGTTATAGCATTCCTGAGACCTTATTTTCCAAACCAGTGCATTAGAATAGATGCACTTTGTAGTTGGATTAATTACTGCATTAGCGTTTCAATATTTTTTGGGTAATATATTCTCTTGATGAACCAACAAATACAAATATGGAGAAACGCCATTTGTTTCCCATAAAATTAAGGCTAATGAGGAGTGCCCTGTGGCTAAGTGATAAGAGAGATTATAGGAGAAAATGGGGGAAGGCAAGAAAAAGGTTCCAGCTGAACGCCTTTGCTGCGATTATATTTTGTATAATGCCAATAAAAGTACCATTTACTCGTTCCAAGGTGCTTTTGGTCTTAGGTTTATAGGATGTAGACAATACACCTCATATACCCATTAAATTGTTAAGATTAGAAATAATCTGGGACACAAAATTTGTCACATTACCTGTCAAAATAAATTAGGGGCATCTATGCAATAAATAATATCTTCTAGAGTAACCTTAACATAGTCATGGCCCTTAAGTCCCTTACCACTTTGACCTCCACTTACTTTGTGAGGTGGTCAATGGCCACAATTGTATAATTAAAATGATCATAACTAGTGGCCAGAGAGCCTACAACAATATTAGAGATGGTGTGCCAGGGAAAGCTGAGCTATCTCACTTGATAGTAGGTGGCTTTTTTGTAAGGGCTGTCCACTTGACTTTTTTACAACAGTGGAGGGTCTTATGAATATCAAAATTGCATTAATTCCCATTATTGGTGCTGGTTTAACAGCTCAAGTGCCTTATTCAAACCCCTATGCCACATCGCCTTGAGGGCCCAATAATAATATTGGTTCACATCATTGGTCAGGGTATCCAAAATCGCTGATTATTGATAACTTTATAGATCTTCCCATTTTAACATGTTCTTCCTTAAGCTTTCTAAGGACTGCTTCACTTCTGTAAGTACGTTGTCATATGGTTGGGTTAGCATCTTACCAAATACTTTATTAGCCACATTGGCCACTAAAGCATGGTAGGCAATCGAGATAACCTATAAGTTTTTTGACGATTCACAATGGGGTTTTGCTAATTTTCATAATTATAGGCTTGTAAATTAAGAGCTCATTGTGCCAGCCGCCCTTCTGGCTCCTTCAGATTCTGTAATAATCAAAGAAAATCATGATTGATTACTATAGTGAAATGCACTCTGTGAGTGTAAACCTAAAATTTTTTATACTTGTAGTTAACTGCCAGGCACTACTTCCCAGCTATAGTATAATTCCATTCATAGACTTCCAATGTCCAGCTGCAGTAAGCCATGGGGTGCTCAAACCCATCTTAAAAATTGTGATAACACTTCCCTAATGGCTGTTAGAGTAGCATCCATTTGAATAATACACAATTTTTTTACAATCAGGGTACATCATCATTGGCGCATGAGTGAGGTAAAGCCAGAGTTTATCAAAAGCTAATTGACGATTTCCAGTACAATCAAAAAGTGTTCCGTTTTTTATAAAAGAAGTAAATGCTCACTAATTTCAACTAAAATTCGCTACAAATTGCCAGTAATAGGCAATCATTACAAAGAACTGTTGGAACTTTACACGGAATCCAATAATAAATTAAGTCAGGACCTTTGAAGCTCACTCAGGATTGTGGACAGATGCGGATATCACACTGAAACCAAATATATAAATAATATAGGAATTAACATTTATTAGAGGTTTAGAGGTCCAAATAAAGTCACTAATATTGGAATTTAACCTGTTGGCAATGGTTCAGAGGTTCCTGTGGGCTGAATATAATAATCGTTGGGTTTCTCACTGAAATCCAAAAATGAATATGCCAGTTGAACTTCAAAGAGTAAATAATATTGCAAGGAAAGTTACTTTATTATGGAAATATTTAGTACTATTTATAGTACTAAGGAAGTATAATAGAGCAAGGCTAATTAAATATTAAGGGTAATTATTGAAGATAGGATAGATCAGGATAGGCAAATGATGAGCATCATTTGCCAACAGCACAAGATATATAACTACTTATTAAATAATATAAGGGGTCATGCATAGTGGGATGAGTGTCCCGCTATTGCCCCTCACAATGCAGGTTCAAATCCTGTTATGACATAAATTGTATTTTTGTACCAAGAGGTTAGAAATTCCTGCATCCTGATTAATTTTTGATATTATCAGCATTAGTTGCTGATATCTACTTAATTAAATTAATTAACTTTATTAGGGTTGATCCCCAATACTTCAGACTGGACTTAGCCCAAGTTAATGGGGGTTCAATCTGGCATCTGCCCATAGATAGTTTGCAACCCCTAGTCGAGCATTCCCCCAATAAAGGGAGAATCCCAACAGGAGCACTCAAATGTAATGTTTGCTACTTGGTCACGCCATGCATTCAATATCTTTAATCTTGGCATCTGGGGCCACAAGCTATGCTTATCAATAATGAACCCCATGTATTCCAGATGCTCACAGAAACTGTTATACTTACATGACTTGATTAGAAAATCAGGCATGATGAGGCAGAAGATAACTTCTTCTAAGTGTTGAAGGTTTTCATTAAGCATTCAGGAATTACATCTATATCATCCAGGTAAAATACCATATATGAGATTTATAAACATGCTAAAAAAGTATTAATGGCTAGTTGTAAAGTTGTGGGGGCATTGCACAACCCTTATGTCATCTGAGTGGGTTGATACAAGCTCTGATCCATAATCATAGCACTCTTCTCTTGTTCAGATTTATACAGCTCAATCTGAAAATAGCCCAAAATTAGATCATGGCTAGAAAAATATTTTGCGCATCCCATTTGATTTAGCACATTGTCAATTTATGGTAAAGGATAAGAATCCTTTTTATTAATACTGGCAAGTTTCTGGAAGTCTATTACAACTCAGTTAAAGCCATTTTTCTTTATAATAAAAACTGGGGAGGCTGAAGGACTCTTAGATGTCACTAAAATACCCTGCTTCACAAGTTGATTAATTTAATTATATACCACTTCATCTGCCACCTTCAAGCACATAATAGTTTGAAGGCAAATTGGCGAATGATTTCTGGTATCAATATGGTGTAACACATTATTTTCACCTTCAAATCAAAATAGTTTTTGCAAAAATCGTACTACATCTTTCAAAAAGGGCCAAGGCTTGATCCCTCTCTTTCTTTATTAACCCTGCAAAGATTTTCTGATGTACCAGAGAACAAAAATTTGATCAATATCACCGCTAAGACCTAGTTTATCAAAGTGACCAAAATCATAAATATTCTGGACTTCTACAACTGGTAACAGATGCATAAAAGTGACAATTTATTACCACTTTATCTAAATAGGGTACACATATAGATTAGCTAGTAGTACCTGAATTTAGCCATGGTTGGGAAGAATAATAGAAGGCGTGGTGACAAGTTCCAAATTTGAATGCCAAAATGGTGCAAATACTTCACCATATAAACCTTGGTGGATTTTTAAGTTAATTTTAGTTCCCACATTGAGTTAATGGCCCACCTGAATAAATAAGCTACTATTGGCACATAGCAGAATACCCTTATATTCCACAATATGCTTAGGTAACTGCTGGGGGAAGTCATGAAACTTCTTATATCAATTGATACTATACTATCCTTATACATAAGATTAACAAATTCCTGATTCTAAGACATCAGGGCCTCATCCTTCTAATTGTAAAATAGCAAAAGATTTTTCAGAGTATTTCAATGTATTCTCTTCAGAATCAGCTTTGACTACATGGGTCCCCATATATAAGTTTTAATAAGAAATTCATAGTTTTTGATTTTGGAAAATGATAAAAAGAGAAGATATTACTAGGGAGCCAAACTGAAGTGGCAAGGCATTGTATGCTCCTTTGGAAGTTGTAGTATGAGGGCATGTGGTGCCATAGATTTTTGATGATCTATTTCTGGAGCGAGACCAAGTTTTTATGAGTTATTGGACACAATGTTAACCAGCGCCCCACTATCAACAATTGCTCTGATTTTGAGCCTATTCACTGTAATATCAATACATGTGCATTAGAGAAAAATTCATTATAGCATTTATTACAAAGACATCTAAATTGTCTGATTGACTTAGTAATTCTATTTTGCCTAGTTGAGGGTTGGATTACCTCAAACTCTCAATGTTTGTAGCCACGTAAACACCATCCAACGTGAGTATATTGTCTGAGGCAACTGAAAGTTCTTGTTGTTCTAACTGTAGGACATACGATTTTTGGTACAATTTTCTTTGCCAACTCAGCGTCACTGTCCATCTGCTAGTGGGTGGTAACAACTACCATATCATCTGCAGTAACTTTCTGCACTGGCAGAAGCAAGGCACCCTTGGCACACCTTAATTTGATGTAAGTGGTTCCAAAGATTTTTTCTTACTGAGGATTTTTTGGAGGAGGCAAAGTTAGAGATCCCAGCTCTACTCCACCCTGAATTTTCCTGAGTCTGCCTTGTTTCAAGGATTCACCTAATGAACCCTAGGTTTAGAACTTAATTTGAAGCAACATTTGACATAATGCCCCAGATTCGTGCAAAGATAACAGGTGATCTGGTTCCTTTAGGCTTATTGGATTGAGGACTCTAGGGTGAACTAATTCTTTGGTTGGGAATAACCCAGTTGGGGTGGGTTGCAAGGCTCCTGAGGACTTTGGTTACGCGCCTCAAAAGCGACAGCGCATATGCAGAGATAATTCACTATATGGGTTGTCATTCTCCTCACTCAAAACTGGTATCAGAACCTAATACAATTCCTTGTTGGTATCACAGGCATGGCAAAGAGCGATCAGAGCATCAAACCCAATTATAACAATAGCACCAGATAGCTTCTGCACCTTCAAATAAAACTGTTCAGCAAAAATAATTATAGGTCATCTATATCAAAAGAGATATCCAGGAATCTATCTTCAAAGTGGCATCCTTTCTGCACTGCAAGCTCATTGATAAGAAGTTCTTTGGCGTTAAAGTAGGGCACGTCAGTCTTCTTCCATTTTGGCATAACTAACTCCTGACTTTTAGGTTCATAAATTTCATTAATTCTGCCAAAATAGCAAGTTTAAGATGCTCTAACCACACTAATCTCAAAAAATTAAGTGTATTGTGCATATTCACCTTCTTGTCAATCTTTGATAAATAAAAGGGTTAACTTAAGATTTAGTTTCAGGCTGAAGGGCCTAAGGCCTGCGTTGTCCCTGTCTGAACTTCTAAGGTCTAAGACAAGGAATTGTAGTAACATGGCTTGGAGCTTCCATAGCGTTTGGATGCACGTATTCTCCACTAACCAGAACAGATGTAAAAACAGCAGGCAGATTAAACGTAACTGGTGCCTCAACGCCTTAATTATTAGTTTCCATAATAAGAATTTAAGAGCAACCGGACCCTTTTGGCACTTACAAAAAACAATATGCATATTCATCTTAATTTGGTTTTCCATTTCAGAAAAAAGTAGCGCTCCGCCTGCATTGTGATTCCTTATTAACAATTGTTTGTTTAGCAGCCGGAAATTCCACTTTTAGGGCATTGTTCCTACTCACTAGTGACCTTACTTTCATGTCCCTAAGTTTTCAGTTAGAAGTAAGGAATTGAGTTCCTGATACAAATCAGTGTTGGAGCGAATCGCTTATCCATATTGATATAAAGCCATCAGTGTGGCATTTATTTATTTCCATATATTTAGCTAGCGCTATTAATTGGCAATCATGTCCAATCACAATTCTGGTCTGAAACCAACGTGAAGATCCAAATCAGCTCATATTGACAAATGTCATCATAAGGGTTTTGTGAGGCTTCAAAGTCGGCTACCTTTACTACAGAGTTGTGCTGCATATACCAGAAAGTTAGTTTTCAATGGGGTGAATGTGATCCATACTTGATAAAAAATATTGTACAAAAAAACAAAATATGGTCCCCTGTAGTAAGCACCAAATGTTGAAATTGGTGCTAGGGGTACATAACCGAAGTGCACACGTCATACAACAAAAAATACAAGGTGTTATCTGAGGACAGTAATTTTGTCACCTCACAAAATAAACCTTACTAACAAAAGTGGGCTTTTATTGACAAGAATAAAGGTGCACGCTATAGCACCTAATATTGAAATGGCTCAGGAGCTCACTAAAGTTATCTTTGGTGTAGAATAGGTTCAACTACTTAAAAAAGAGCTCACTTAAGTAAAAACTTCACAGATATGCTCTTCTTATTTCTAAATGATCTTATTGGTTCAATCTTTAACTATCAAGAAGCACTTAGGGCTGGAAACCAGAGGTGTAATATCTAAATTAGGCCAGGAAAAACTCTTAGGATTGTAAATTTCCATAAAAAGCAATATGCCAATTACAATTGAGATCAGGCGGGTACCCATAGTAATAGGACCATATTAACAAATATCACTTTGGCGTGGGGCAAGGTAGATTTTAATTGCAAAATTTTATAAATGGTGATAAGACAACCAAGGCCACAGGCTTCATTTAAGCAGTATATTAAGGAAAGGGAAGTTGCACCATTGAGGATTATGGATTTAATTAACCATCATAAGTGCTAAGGTATGAAGGGCCCCAGTGAACTCACCAATAGTAATTTAGTACAAATTTGGCAACTACATATAAACTTGTGGGACGCAAGGTGAGAAAAATTATAACATTTGATTGAACCTTGTATCTAATTATTAGCTAAAATACAAATCTAAAAAATATAATTGTAATGATGATTGCTCAAACCAATTATAACACCATGTAAGCTAAGCTCATTATTGCATCTGAATCTAGGTTGTATTTCCATATTCTGATCCAGTTTGGCTTTACAATTTTAGATGAGGGTTGGTTTAGAGCGGGCTGCGCCCTTATAATCCAATATTTAAGCCTTTTTAGCCTAAAAAGTGGTGCAGATAGGGTTCCTTAAAAGGCGATCTTAAAGGCTAAACTTCAGTCACTTCTAAACCCCATTTTGGAAATTAATTTATGTTGTTTTAAATTTCTCAAAAGAGTTTTAACATATAATTTGGTGTCTTTTTGGGAATTTGACACATACTTTTTGTCTTATTCTGGCACTCACAGTTTTTACTGGCCTTCTTTGTTAAGATATTTCTAAGTTTTTGGTATATGTGAGAAGAAACTATCCACTTACTATGGTTATTTAGTTCGCACAGTTGAAGTTTCTGGTTCTGACAATTGACATTCACATCATGGCATAAAAGATTAAGCCCCATCTGCTATTAAGGTTAGTGGCTACCATAGTATAAGCACATCTAGAAGTTAACATCTTATAGTACAAATGTATATAATTATCTCTTAAATTCAGTTATTGATAAGTCTTAGCAGCACTGGATTCTGAAGCTTTTTTTGGCTATCTAGTCATAAGTATTTTCTAACATTACCATATTGTATGAACAGCTTTTATCCAATTTCTTTTTGTTTTCATCATCCTCATAAGGAAGTTCTAATAGCCATGCAACTCTATTATCATTTTCCCTGACTCCTATAGTGTGAGGCTTGTCTTTTTATAGCTACACCTTTCAATCTTACAACTAATCATGTTTGTTTGACAGCCACCCATTTTTACCACTTAACTTTTTATAATATGTATCTTACCTCCTTAAAAGGCTGAGAGAATTTAAATCTTAACACCTTAAATTAAAGACAAGTCTATCTCTCATTCCATCTTAAGACCTTAAAAGAGATCCTTATATAAAATGATAATAAATAATGGCTTACGATGAACACAAATAAAAACCAGCTCTGTCATCATTACTTTATCTCCAATACATTTTCTAATATTATTGGTGAAGATTAAAGATCTATTGGTGAAAGTGACTTATTATATTTTCAGTGCATCTAAGGTGCTGATGAGAAGGCTTGATAAGTTGTGGAAGCAACTGAACTGCCTTATTTCTGGAGGGAAGCAATTCCTTATCTGTATGCATTAGAGGCTTGTGAATTATATTCAGAAGGTTGTGGAGGGCAGGTATGTCAGGTGTTCCCAAGAGGAAGAGAAGGCTGGAGTACTACATAAAGTGAGCCTCTTCATCATCAGGGCTGGTTAAAGGTGGGAGGCTGGAAGAGCATCTTCCTCTCAAAGTTCATCTGCTAAATTCTGGGATCTTCAAAAATGAGAGACTTTTCTCCACATTCTTTTCCTGGACATTCAATGGTAGCAAGCAACAATGATTAATGAATCTATGGGTAAAAAGGTTTAAGTAATACTGGTCTGGACCAGTTCAAAGCTTTCTCTTACAACTCTTTAGTAACATACTGGCTACTGGGGTGACTATGCAAAAGTAAAGCAATCATAAGGAGGATGCCCTTCTATAAGACTATAAGGTATGTGGTGAGTAGGAAACGAAAAACACTCTTCATAGAGTGTCTGGTAACTGAGGATGTATAGGGAAGTTTTCTTCTATGGTATGAAATATACCAAAAAAGTAGCAAGTTATCCCTATTCTTCTAGTATTTCCAGAAATTCTGATTGGGTATGCTTCTCTGAGTTTGCTTATGAATGAAAAAAGGTTCATGGTTTGTTGCAAAATATGAGGGAAAGTGATATATGGTCTACGGCTTGCCAGAAACTAGCGTTGCTTCCTTAAAAAAGTAATAAAATCGACAAGTTCCTTGGACATTGTCAAGAATCACTAGAAATATCTGTAAAAACTATGAACAGCTTATTTCCTCAAGAAAGAGGAGCTTAGTGGCATATTGGTCACATTCCTTGCAATAAATAATGAGAGAGAAATATCTGAGTTGGCTGAGTAGCCTTTGATGCCCAGTACACCAAACCGTGAATTTAAATTCAATTTTTTATATTTTATTTGGGGTAGGCCAACAATGGGACATACACTTCTGATAAAAAATACAAAACACCAAGAAATAACGAAGGGCACCCCAGAAGAGCCGTAGCTAACTCCTGTTGCCAGTGGGACTGCCAGTAGAAGGAAGAGGGGGAGTGACCGGGGAGGACCGGGCTAAAACTGAACACAAATGAGGGAAATGGTCTTATGAGAGGAACCAGATGGGTAACCAAGATGACACTAACCGGTGTTGGTGGGATGGCAGGTGGCCAAACAACCAAGCTTGAAAGTATTACGTTAGGTGATAGTTGAAGCAACGCATAGCTTCACGGAGGTTTGGGGTAGTTCCAGAGAATTCATCAAGGACAATAATGTGGTCAATCCATAGCGCTATTGCAACGATTAAGGCGAAGATTGATGGGTGGATAGGGGAAGTCATGAAAAAGTGAAGATGTTTCTGGAAAGGCTGAAAACCTGGCCACTCTCCTGGAAAAAGCGGCGCATAACATCCCGCCAAATTGGCTGTAATGGCGGGCGATATTCCAAGAGATGAAATAAAGATCCATATTGACTGCATACAACGCATAAAGATTGAAAGGCATTGGACCACTCAGACGTGCTTACACTTTTATCAGGCATCTCCACACATGGGCACGAATTTAGGGTTGTAAAAGAGGATGGTGAGTGTACCGCTAAATGTCCTTCTGGTTCCTTAAAGAGTATGGGATGTTGAGCTTTTCAAGGTGTACACACGGGCAATGAGGTGGGACGTTGGGGTACCAGGCTTTTTAAAACGACTTGCCCATGAATCTCTTGTTTAAAACGGGGAGTGGGGGTTTATCTCTGGGTGGTATGTCCACTGATGCTGATTCTCCACTCAGCGCTCCACAAGGAGAGGAGAACTTGTTTGAAGTGGGGCGCGTCCCATGCAGGCCTGCGGCAGAGGGATGAGAGGCTAGATAGTTTAGCAAAGAATGGTGGTGGGTAGGATTTCTGAGGCCCAAGGCGCGGGTAAAGTGGAATGGGACACGCATGAACAGTGTTAGGTGGGAGTGTGGATTTGGTGACAGCAGGAATCTAGGCGACAAGTATTTTGACAGCATGGGCCTCTTTTTGAGAAGGCCCATACTTCCAATATGGCAAGGGTTAGACATGACATCCAGGTGCACAGGCGGTGGGCGGCCTAACCAAAGCCACCTTGTAGGAGGGCGTATAAAGAGTTGAAGAAAGAGGGGAAAAGGCGATAGCATGGGCCACAAATTAGACTTTGGACAGGAGAATAGAGTTGGCAAGCACAACCCAGCCTGAGAGGGCAGTATGGTGGGTTCTGAGGAAAGCGATGCGCTTTGTGACATTGTTTAGTATGTGATACTCCATCACCAATGAGGCATACCTTCCGCCTCCAGCCACACTTTCAAGTAGCTACCAGACCAGCAGTGGGCCTTGGCACTAAAGAGAGCACAAATGGGGCGGTATGAGGTAGGTGTGCAAGTGAACCTGTGAGCTAGCTGCTGAAGCAGAAAGGTAATGGGTGCTGGTGACCAGCGGGCTTGATACCAGCCAAGGATAAGGATTTTAGTTTTGGAGGCATTAAATATGGCATTACTGACCCTGGAGTCATCTTGAATAGTAGCACCAAGCGCGCGTGCGTCTTAGTTGTTAGACACCCCAACCACACAATCATCAAAAAATGCCAGCATCATAACTGGTGATTGGACTTGTACATGGACACTAGTAAGGCGGGCGTTCACATTGTGTAAAAGTGGGTCGAGGATGAAGTTGTACAATAGTGGGCTTAAAGGGTCCCCTTAGCGGAGGCCCCTTTGAGGGTGAACCACATCAGTGAGGAAGCCAGGGCCATGCACAGCCATTGTGGCAGATTCCATATGCAACATCACCCAATTAATGAACCAATGGGGAAGGTGGAACTTGTGAAGGCAGGCTTTGAGGTAATCCCAGTTCACCCTATCATAAGCCTTCTTCTGGTCTAATAAAACAAGTGATCCAGTTAGCATGAATTGGAAGACGTTGGATACAGTGTGTATGTTGTCCTATATTGACCTCTTGGGGATAAAAAAATTGTTTAGAGAAGATAATATCAGAGGCACTTCCCTAGGCGGTTAGCCATAATTTTAGTAAATAATTTAAATCTGTATTAGTAAGTGATATGGGGCGCCAGTTGGTCAAGTTAGCTTATCCCATTTTTTATACAACATTAATGTGTACGCCTCCTGGCTCCTAGGAAGGAGGCACGTTTCTAATAAACACTGGCTCATTGATGCAAGCAACTAAGAGGAGAAATAATTAAAATATCTCTTATAGAACTCATATGGAATCCCATATGAACCTGAACATTTCCTGTGGGTACACCACAAATGGCATACCAGAGTTTATCCCAAGTAAATAAAATTATCAACTCCAGGTAACAGGAAATGGTGTAGATATGTGCGCCATTGATAAAATTTAATTACTTCGGCTGGTTTGACTGTATTAGAGCAATACAATTTGGAGTAGTAGTCATGACTTTGATTGACACTTTAACTGAAGTTTTGGTGATGAAGTGGTATGTTGCCCCATCTGTTTGTAGTCCAAGCTCTGTCACTGTGTAAACTATTTTGGAAAAATAGGTAGAGCATGTGACACCTGCCATTATATTTTTTGCCTTAAACTGAACACAATTGCGATGCTTCTGTTGCCTTACCAATGCTTTGAGATGAGCTGACACTTATTCCCCCTTATGGCCCCAAGCTGGGCTGTATCCTGCAGCAGGGACATTAGACTCAAGGTTGTCCACTTCTGCAAGCATGCACTTAATGACTGCTGAAGCAGTCCAAGAGCCACGTGATGTGGTGTGGTGTGCCTGAAGGATGGTGTTTGCTTTGAAGGTTGCACAGGTAGTGAGCGGGTTGACACATAGAATGGTTTGGCGAACTCCAGAGCCAAAGTTTTAGTGTCCACCCATGAGGAATACCTAGGCGATGTGATCTTGACTGACCAAAGTTTGCACCACTTTGGCGCCTGTGCCACTGGGCTTGACAGAATGAAGGAAATTGACACCAACCTGTGGTTTGTTAAATTGATTTTTGTCATCATAGAGTGTGCAATCTGGGACGGGAAGATCAATGGGACAAGAATATGGTCAATGCGGGTCATAGACCTCAGCAGACCATTATGCACATGGGGATGGGACATGTGGGGAGCAGTGGTGCATGTTTGGGGAGTGTATCAAAAAGCCCCAAAGTGGCTTTTAGAATGCGTATTTTGACATGCCCCTGAGGGGGGGGAAGGCGTTGAAGGCCAATGGTTGGTGGCCAGGTTGGCCCAGCAGTTCAGGTCGCCCACCACAAACAGATCATGAGGAAGGGGGAGGGAAGTTATGGCTGAGAGGAATTCCTGGAAAGCCTGTGCACAGATCGGGGCATAAATATTAATGATACATGCAATATCATAAGAAAAGGACATTATGAGCACATGGACATTGAGGTACAAATTTTTAAAATAAAGTTAAAACTATGGGTCACAATTATAAGCACCCCACAGTGTGGTGACCAAAAGAAAGGGAGGGGAAGAAAATGGTTGCCCATGTTTCCTCAACACCATGTGGACAGTGGGATTCCTGAATGGTCAGGATATCCACAGGTAAATTATTCTTTAAAAAACTCAGTTTCTTAGACTGGGATGGCGAGGCCTTGAGTCCAGAGTTGTTCAACGTCCCTATCGTGAAGACTCCCCCATTGCACCCTTAGGTGCTATTTGAAGGGCCCCTTGCCCATCATTTGACACTTTCTCAGCAGCAGTAGTTTAGGACCGTGTATTTTTAGCTGTGTAAGAGGTCTTGAGGGCATCCATCACAGTGAGTTTAGTATTATTTTTGGAGTTCAATGATTTTTTGACTTTTTGAATTGATGTGATCCTGCAGTGCATCATTTGAGGTTGACAAAAAATTGGGAGGGAAGTGGGTGGTAGAATTAGTTGCAATTGCTGCTTGGTAAGCTTGCTTAGGTAAATCCAACTCACCCATCTGGTCCGCAGGTTGGTTGGCCCATTCTGATTGGTGAGCAGATTCTTATGCTGCTTCATATGTGCATGACTTGATGTCGTCCTGGGTCTGGGCAGGCAAAATCACGAATATGATCATAGACACTTCCTTGGCTGCTGCTCTGTGGGCCTGCTTGGCCTTTTTGCGTTCTTGCAGAGACAAAGGTTTTACCTGAATATGAAACCCCTGCGCACCCCACTGAAATGCTGCATCAGTGTCAATGACTGGTTCATAATGGGATTTGGAGCTTTCCATTGAGTCAGGGATGATTTTGTTCTGCGTAATGTTAACTTTGGAAGGACAGGTGTGGTCCTTGTGGCCAAAAGCATGACTGAAGGTGCAGATAGGGGGTGCACTGTCCATTGTAACGTGGAATGGGCGGGTTTTTTGCCCTTCAATATTGAACACTGCAGTATGTGATATTTGGGTCAAATCTTTTGCTATGACCTCAGATAGAGTGATCACTGTTATTGCTTTGTCCATGCTAAGCTCCGGCATAAGCATGAAGTGCTACATTTTAAAAGAGTGTAATTCCCCGCAGCTTTTTAATCTGTCCAAGAGGTAACTCTCAAGTACTGCGCGTTTCAAAGTAGTTGGGAGAAAGTCAAATGTAAATTTTTTTGGTTACACTTGGTTCAATGAGTGCGCTTCATTTTGACCACCCGTTGACCATCTGGGAGATCTACCACTGCAAGCACTTGTGCAGCTTCGTCTACTGCTTGCTTGGTTTAAACTCAGGATTTAGCCAACCCTGGGTCATAGAATGAGGCTTTACATACATGACAAATGGGAAGTGTTTGTGTACATCACCGCAGAACTTTCCCACAGTGCTGTCAAATTAGTACCTAAAAAACTCGTATCCTGAGCTCCAATGATGACAGGGGCTGGGATTGTGGAGTTTTGAAGTATTGGTTGCATTTGGTTTGTCAAGCTAGAATCTCCGGCGATATAGTCATCACCACTTTCTTAGGTTTGTCTTGGCCACCGGTGTCACTGGGGCATTTCCTAATTTTGGAAGGTGCAAAGACTGATCCTGTGCCCTTCACTTTGCTAGCCCAACTACTACCCAACATTGGGTGCACACTAATCTCCTTGAAGAGATACTAAACTTACCTAGTCCTGAATTAAATCATTTGCAATTAGTGATTGCAATGAGAAAGAAAAGTTAGATAGACAATTACATGTTTAATTAAGAGAAAAGAGTCATCGAGTGGTGAATAAGTCCAGTACAACAACTTAAAACTTGATCAAAAATCAGTAAAACCTTCAAATCAAGGAAACCATCTACCTCTTAACCCCAACTAAAACCTTAGATTTTAGCAACCTGACTCTCAAAACCTCTGACGCAAAATAGTTCAACCGACCTGGAACTTCGCCCAAGCATAATCTTGAATTTTGGTGTAAGTTGATAAAAGAAAACCACCCCTATTTATAGGTCTGAAGGGGTTCAGTGGAATAAAAATATTTTTCTAACAATCACTAAGAGTTCTGGTAATCAGTTGAACTACAAACATTTTTCAGATAGCTATTTGGCGCTATTATATTAAAATGCTGCCACATGGTTAAATCATCTTATCTGGAAATCCAACCCCACAACAAAAGCCTTGTTGAGGCGGAAAAGATCTCAATATGCCTGATTGGCTCAGATCTCAATTACCTAAATCAAGCAACCTCCCGTCTATTCTTAATTACACCGCCTTTCCCATTTCAAGCTTTTAACTTACCTTAAATACAAGGAGTCATCATTATAATAGGAGATCGTTTTACCCTCAGTTTCTACTTAATAGAAATTACCATAAAATCAAAGATCCCCTTATCAATTAAATTATTATATCTAAATTAATTTTGTGTAGAATTTTTATAATCCTTAAGGGCTGTTGAGAGTTCCCACACTCATGCTTCTGCTAATACTGTTGAAATCCTGTGTAACAGCACTGGCAAGCACTATCTCTTCCAGGATTCCAACAAGTGCTTCTCTCTACAGGGGGCTGTATATCACAAAACTAATTTAGAAGTGGCTGTTGGGGTGAGTAACCTTCTTAGCCTCCCCGCTGCATCTGAACTAAAGATGGCTACTTTAGAACAGCATCTAGCCACTGCTTTATCTCAACTTAAGCGTTCAAATAGTGCCCTTTTCAAGACCCTTATGGTGCCACTCATGCCATCTTAAAACCACCTTTAGAGTCAAGTCACCCTGGGTGAGGGTAACATTGCCTCGTTTCTCTTCATTTATGAATCTGCTATGGAAAGGACATCATTCTAAAAAAAGAAAGAACATCCTCCCTTACCTAAGCTGCTCAGCCTAAGATGTAATTATTCCTTATATGGACAACCTTAGTACCCTGAACAGAGGTTAAGGAAGCACTAATTGAAGAATTTGGCTCAATGCAGAGTTTACGCAGAAAAATCAGCCATTTATGTAACTAAGTATGCTAGAGGAAAATTAAAAATCACCTTTTTTGACCGGTTTTACTGTGTATCCCAACATCTACTACTCACCAGAATGCTAGCTCTGGATGATGCTGTTGCTGCAATTCAGGCTGTCTTAGCCTCTTACCCTTCTTAAGTCAGATATATTGTCTCAGTAAAACATTCCCTGCAGAATGTTCATGATATAAAGAGGCGTTACTAGAGGTTGCTAATTTCCATGTAGCTGAGCCTAATCAAGGAGTTGTGCTGACACATAAAGTCTCACCTACTAAATAAACTCTTCCTCATTGCTTGGCAGAAGGAATCTACGCCAACTTTCCTGACTACTCTTGTGCTGATCATCTTTCCAAAGACAGTTACTGTAGGCTACCCAAACTAGACTTCACTCCACCTCAAGAGATTAGCTGTATTTCTTGGGGACAGCCCTTGAAGCTGGATAGGGCTCAGCACCCTTTCCAGACGAAGAGGGGGCCCAAGGCTCCAGTGGACCCTCTGTCACAACTGGGTGACCTTGCCCATGTGATTGACGAGCGCTCAGTGACAGATTTTCTCCCCAAAGCTTCCCCACTCCCACTCCTTCCCGCCTCTTCAATCCTGGTAGGATTGATAGAGGGGGTCTGCAGGGAAGCGGTTCACGTTATGGGGCTTGGAGGGGGTCCAGAGGCCACCCACTCCCCAGGCCAGCCATGGGAAAAAATTGGGAAAATTGCAATTCCCAGTGTCAGAGCCCAGCCAGTAATTTCCAGACTGGGGGGGGCCAGTTCAGGTTGGCTGGGTTCAGGAGCCAGATCAGAACATGGCTCGGATTAAAAACCTGGGTGCAAATGGTTCAGATCATTGGGTCTGACGTTCTGAGGAAGTTCCAGGAGGTTTGGCTTGTGTGAGCCGCCCAATAATGGGATTAGACTGAATTGCAACATACCTGATCCATGGATCCCTGCTTTCTAAGACAAATCTGGAATGCCCAAGCCATGCAAATTGGCCAAGTTGAGTCATTGGATTTTGGATCAGCAGCATCAATTTAGCTTGGTTGCAAGAAGTTGGGAAGATTTGAAAATTTTTAAGCTTCTGCCAAATTGGGAGCTGCCTTTCACCCCCCCTCCAAGTCAGCCAACTGAATTCCCTCCCCATTCCCTGAACAACCAATCCCCAACTCCTCCCTATACCTATTTAATCATTTAAAAGGCAACTGGCCCCACTAATGCAGTTGTCAGCTTATTCTTTTTACCTTGTTGAAATAAAAAAATCCCTGTATCCGCTTGGTTTGCCACGGACTCCACCCATTTGTAACACAGATTGAAACAATATTTCGTTGTTTGATCTGATGAAGCATGCTATTGCTCAGATCCCTTTCCCAATGTTCACAGACTGGATTATCTGGTTATTTGATACTGCCACATGGCAGCGGATTGTCAATGCGATAATCTGGCCCACCCCAAAGGCGAGCCCACTGTTCCATTTGTTCCTTCATGTCCATTAAACGGAGGCCATTCCGTTTATTCAGATGTTGAGTTCACCGAGTCTGCTCCCCAGGGGGAGCAGTCTCAAAGTGCCTCTGGCCTGCTGCGCATGGGTTCAGCTCTGTTTGCTGCCCCTGCCACTGAGGGTCCCGCTCACCTGCAGGACCTTGAATTTCCCTGTTTGGGGAAACTCAGTTCCAGCCCCTCCTATGGGGTTTCCTCCACTTCTACCCACGTTCCCAACAAAGTGGTGGTCTCTGTGACACCTCCTTCTGGTGAACCATTCTCCCCTTCGAGTTCTGAAGGCCAGAAACTGCGTTCCTTGGAGGAGTCGTCATCCTCCCTGCCTCTACCGCCCTTGGGGGTTGCCCCTGTAAGACTCACGGTTGCCCCCAATGCAACCATCTGGTTTGCCTTGGGGGCCTTTGGTACATTTGTGAATGTTCGCTTTCCTCACATGTCCCATAGATCCCCACTTATCTTAGTCGCTCAAACTGCTATGCCTATGGCATTCTGGGCCCTCCACTGGGTGCTCGCGCACCCTGACTGGGAGCCCAGTCTAGTTCTTCTTAGCCGCATCCATGACATTAGCCAGAGTGTACCAGGGGTGACATGGTCAGGCTCTCACCCTTCACCCGCACCCCAAATCAGGTCTATGAAATCAATTGAGGTCTCGCCTCACCCCGCGCTATCTCCTAAGTGGTTCAACACTGCGTCTCTACCATCACGTCACTCCAAGCCATCCGCCATATCATCCATGCCCTTGCTCTGGGTGCGCACTTAATACAATCTTCTCCTCAGGTGCCAATGGAAGTTGGTGAAGCTAAGACGCTTCCTCCAAAATCCAAAAGGCTAGTTGAGCACCAAAAGGCTCTCCCCTGCAAGGATGAAAGACCTGTCTCTCACACTCCTCCTTACGATCCTCTGAAGTGCATATATAACCCTCTGATGATAAATCTGAAAAGGGTTATGAAGACATTGAATCTTATGTCCTAGGAGCCCCAGTGGAAGTATGGATACCGGATTGATTGAGCCCTGAAAGAGTAGATATGGCAATATCACTCAGCAGGACCTATCTCCAACAAGCGCTGAGGTACTCTAAGGTTATTGCTACCTCCAGCGATGCTGACCAGATCATTGCCTCGTTGATCAGATCTACTCAGCGTGTACATACACTAAAATCTATTAAAGAGAAGTACCCTAAGCCTCTCAACGACTTGCCTCTACTTTATGTCTGAACAGGTTCTAGCCCTCCCCTACTTTTGGTGGAACTATAACTAAGGTAGAGGTTGTCATTAACAAGGTATGGGTTCTAGCCATCCTTGACACAGGTGCATCCGTCAATGTGATCTTGTCAAAGCTTATCCATAAGATTAAGTTGGCGCCTGACCTAGAATACTTCAAGAGTTTGGAACTGCTGGCCCCAAAACATTTGGGCTATTTAAGCATACTCTTCCCTTCCCATACGAATTAGGAAGCTTATCCTGTCTGATCCCGCTGTGGACTTGGACAATAACTTATATAAAATGCTCATTGCACTCAATTCATGATTTAGTATGATGCAATCATCAACATGAAGCAGGAATTTTAATCCATATTTGATTATGAAGTGCCCCTGATCTTTAATAATGAAGAACCCAAGAAAAAGTATACTCATGCTTAGTTGATTACTTTTCTTTTGCCATATATATACTTTATACCACGCCTGGGTGAAACACAAAAAAGTTGCCTGAGTCAGTAGACGCTTCAGAAGGCATTTTATTATATGCGTCAGAGCAGGTATTATTCAAGGCTGGAGAACAAAAGGTGATTGAAACCAATATTACCTTGCAAATATCTCACTACTGCCTACTTTACTTAATAAGCATCGATGGGATAAGCCCTTTAGAACCTTGAGTATTGCCAGGCATACTAGACCATCTAACAGCGACCCATAAATTTCCTGATTAAGAATCTTACTAGTAAGGAAATGGTCTGAAAGAAACATCAGGAGATTTGAAAAGGCCTGCTGATCCAATTGAGGACATTTAGCAAGTTCACTGTATTAGGTCTAAGCTATATATGGGTTTACATGCTGATCAATTGTTGTGCACTTTTCCCGAAGTTCAAATTTCTTATCAACTAACCCCGCCGAGCTAAAAAGGCCCATACTTTACAGGAGTCCTATAGAGACATAAACTTTAAAATGATATTGAAAATGGCCACATGAAGGATTAAAGCCACACCATTGATGTTAGTCATGCCCATCCTATCTGATTAAATCCTTTTGGAAATCAAAGGTTGAGGAGCTCAGATGAGGACGGAGCTTAATAAGTTACTGGACGTGGGGCTGCTAGTTCCTTCTCAAAGCCCTTGGTCGTCTTCTCTCTTGCTTACAAAGAAGAATAATGGAGATCATCGGGTAGTTATGGACTTCCATATATTAAATAAACTCACAAGATGAATATTTAACCTATTCCCCAAATTGATGATGCTCTGGCCCAACTCTCTGGATTTAAGGTCTTTTTCCACTATGGACTTGGCTAGTGGAACTGGCAAATGGACCTTTCTCCACAAGATCAGGGGAAATATGTGCTTATCTGTAGCAAAGACCTATATCAACCCACTCAGCTACCCCAGGAGTTGTTCAACATTCCTGCCACATATAGCAGGTCATGGATCAATTTTTCAGGACCTTAAGCTGGGTTATGTGTTCATCTAATTTATGATATCACCGTTTTCTCCCCAAACCTTCAACGAACATCTCACGCATCTGAAGGAAGTTTTTAACGCTTTCATGCTTCTATCATTAAGCTAAAGCCTTCAAAATTTACTTTTTAGAGTAAATTAAATTTTCTTGGGAATGCATCTCACAAAACGGAATTCAACCTCTTAAAGATAAGTTTGAAGCTATATCCAAGATACCTGCGTCAAAAAACGCTTTACAATATCCAGGTGTTTTTGGGCATGAGGTATTATGATAAATTTATTCCCAAGTTCTCCCAGATCAGTGAGCCCCTCATACGTCTTCTGACTAAAAACACTCCTTTTTATTGGGGTGCTGAAAAAAAGCCTAAATTTGAGATTCTAAAAAGTTGCTGCAGCAAAGGCAGATACTACGCCACTCCAACTATAGTAAACCCTAAGTTCTGTTTACCAATGCCTCTCACTAAACTGTTGGAGCCATCCTGGCTCAATTGGATGAGCATAGGGTTGATCAACCTGTTTCTTACTTCAGCAAAGATGCTTTCTAAGGTTTAACGCAACTACAGCGTCACAGAAATGGGGAGCCTTGCCATCTTTCTCGCCGTCAAATATTACCACCCTTTTTTATATGAAACTTCATTTAAAGTGGTTAATGGACACGCTTCTTGTGAGTGGTTACAGAATATGAAGGATCCCACTGGAAGGTTGTCTCTTTAGGCTTTAAAACTCCAGTACTATGATATTACCATTGAGCATTAAGCTGGAACGCGCCACATGAATGTTAATAGGTTGAATCGGCTGCATGTCCTACACTTAGATAAATAGTGAAGTTATGAGGTTATATGCCCTCCTGATGACACCTTACGCTTGGAAAAATAAAAAATCAGTACAGAAGATATTAGCTTGACACTTCCATAACAACAAGGTAAAGAACGGGAAGTTATAAAAAAGGTAGGGGACCATTAGTAGCCCTAACATAGACCGTCAGAACGAGTACCTGTGATCCTGGAGGCACAAACTATCCTTGTAATGGAGGAGTTTGAAAAACCTATGAGTGGGTTAAAGAATGTTACTACTTGGAGGGAGTCATGAAATCCATTATTGAAGTCATGGATGCCTGTTTGACCTGTGAGAAGCAATAAGGCATTAAGACCAAGTATCAATACCAACCTACTACGCCTCAACAGCCCTTTCATGCGATAAAATTATGTGGTTGGCCATCTCCCACAAAACATTTGTGGAAATCGATATATCTTAGTAGGTACTAATCATTTTACAAAATGGGTTGATGCTGTGGCTCTCCTATATTAAACTGCAAAAGCTACCTCCACTTTACTTCATTATATTTTCACTCACCATGGATGTCCCAAGTACTTCTCTGCAACAATGGGAAAAATCTAACCTCTAGAGTAGTCAAAGTTCTAGCTACCATCATGGGGCACAAAAACTCTTTTCAGCCCCCATACAACCCATCTACAATTGGTACCCTTGAAAGAGAGAATGGAACCTTAGCTTCATGCTAAAAAAATGACCACTTCTGACCTTCTACACTGGGACCAGTTTCTGCCTAGTGATTTTATGCCCTATCACATTAGTTATCATCAGATATTAAAAGTTCTTCCTTCCAAGTCTAAGTGGGCGAGAACCTGGGATAACCGCTCTCTTAGCTGAAGATGTCTTTTCTGGGAAGTCGGATGATCCTGGAAAAGGCCATGAAGAGGTTGACCCAACACATTATTCAGTTAAATCTGAAGATATGGCTAACCTAGCTAAAAGGGTCACTAAAGAGGGCCAATCCATTAATGAGTTTAGTCCTCCATTGACCACCTTTCAAATATCTGACTTGGTATTATACTACTATAACCGTATTACAGCTTGAAGCGAGAAACTTGGCTCCATTTGTGAAGGACCTTTTGTCATCAACTATAAGAGGAGAGATTAATATTTTAACAAGTTCCTTGCTATTGGAGTTACTAACCAAGTCCATGGACTTTTCTTGCGCCCTTATTTTCCCCATGACGCTCTTAAAGGGGGTAATGTCAGACAATTACACGTTGAATCATGTAAAAAGAGTATTTCAGTGGTGAATAAGTCCAGTATTACACAAACGCCCTAGAAATTTTTCTGTAATTCTTCAATCATAGTAATCCTTCTAACTCTAAATCCCAGCCAAAACTTTATATTTTGGCACCCTGAATCCTCAAAACCTCCGGTAAAATAGGTAACTGACCTTGAACTCCGCCCAAGCAACATCTTGAATTTAGTGCAAGTTAATAATAGAAAACCACCCCTATTTATAGATATAAAGCGGGTTTAGGGGATGAAAATATTTTTCTAGCAATCACCAACTAAGAATTCTGGTAATCAGCTAAACTACAAACATTTTTCAGATAGCTGATTGATGAAATTAGATTAAATGATGCCACATGGTTACATCACCCAGCTGACAATCTAACCCCTCACAACAACAGCCTTGTTAAGGTGGAAAGGATATCAAGATGCCTGATTGGCTCAAATCTCATTTACCTAAATCAGCAACCTCCCGCCTATTCTGAATTCCGCCCCCTCCACATTTTTAGCCCTGACTTGCCTTTATAAAAGATGTTGATATCATAATAGGGAATCAGTTTCTACCTGTAAGCCCCAGGGAACATCCTTTGGCTCTTGATCGGGCCATCTTTCCATTCCCAAATAAAAAGACACCTAAGAGGATGGTAGTACACCTCATTACTCAGGGCGATCTCACTCATGTAGTAGATGAGCAATGGGTAACAGCCCTCCCACTTCAGATCCCACCCCCAGTACCCACACTCACCTTGGCAGAACTGTTGCAGGGAATTAGCGAAACCTGCACTGAGATTGCCAAATTGAAATCAGTCAGATCTAATTTGAATGGCATTATGGCCGATGGATGAATCTCAAATGGCTAGAAAGGCATTAAGACTGGGGTATCAGCTGGATCACCCGATGGCTCCAATTTGATCAATAAGCTGATAGAACTAACATTGGGCGCCATTGATGAGGGTTCAAAGCCCTCTGTTGGCAATTTGGGTGTTCCAGCTGATGTGCTGCCATTGACTGAAAGGATGGTTCAGTGACCAAGCGCAGGCAGGTTGGGTTTCCTGAACCCATTCCCAACCAAATGGACCCGTCCCTATGTGGGGTGGACTTGGGAAATTCCCATTGCTCATCAGGTCAAACGCCATCATGCCAACCATCAGAAACGTAGCTGAGCCCTGGTTCAGACGTTTGAGGTTGAACTGACAGAGACTTAGCCCACCGCTGAATTTTGCAATGTCAGTTCTCATGGAATAAACCTGCCCATTCCCAAACAATTTGCTGGTTAGGTCGAAATTGTAGGACCCAGTCCTGTCTTGTCACTATTCCAATAAACCACTATTTAATCAGTTGTATAGCACTGAGAAAATTGTTGGTTGATTTTCTTACTTTTGCTTCAAATAAAAATTTACCAAAAAAATTAAAATCTTAATTTTCTTCCGACTGCTTCCCTGATGGCATTTCCAAGGTGGCCTGTAAGTCCATACACCGGATGAGCTCTACCAGTACTCTTGGTCACTATGGGCCCCTATGTTGTCAATTGGGTTCAGCGAGTCCAATATTTTTGGCTTTATAGCCCCATGATCACTAACTTCCAGCAACAATACATGGGAACCTTGTGGCCATATGTCCATCAATTGCAAGAGAGAATCTGTCTCCTTGCCACCCCAGTAGAGAAGGCACCATATGCCAAGGATCTTATTGAGACCATCTCAGTGATTCCACCCCCTGAAGCAAGACCCCTGGGTTGGGAGTGGGTTCAGTGTGGTTCGTCATTGGGATCATACTCACCATGTTGCTGCACCGACAATTCGTCGTTTCCCAATGCTCAGCTCCATACCAAGTCATTTGGTCAGCAATGCCTCTGGCATTCTGGATTGCTTTTTGGGTGCTTACACATCCCAACTGGCAGGCTGGTCTAAACTTATTCTGCTGTTTCCATGACATAATCGACTAACCATTACTTCCAGCCACTTCCACCCTGGTTTTTAAAATGGGCGCTGCAATGTTACTCTCTACAAAATGAATGTGCAATCAGTTCTTTGCTGTTTTTTGTTCATTTGGTCACTTACTGATTTTGGGAGAAGTATACGCTCTATCTTGGGAAACCTTCTTTAAGCCACACAAGTTGTGCAGATTGCATCTCCTCCTTCATCCTCCAACCCATAGGGAAGATTAAGTGTCCCCTTCTGGGAGATTGCCAATCAGGTTCTCGACGCGCTCGCCAAAGTGTAAATGTGTACAGCAATTGCACTCAACAACGCTTCTGCATTATTGAATGCCCAACAAGGGCTCGCATTGTTAGACGCTGTGGATGGGGATGCCCGCCGTTGGGTGAGAGGTCTTTTACGCTCTTCCTCACAAGCAGGAGACTCCACCCCACTGATGGCTGTAGTATTGGCCGCCCTGATACCCCCTGTGTCCCAATCAGACCACTTATTCAGACTGATCTATGCCATGACTAAAGCCTCTAGTTTGGTTTCTTTAATTTCTACCTTTCGTGAACTAGCCCCTGCGTCAGGTCTATCTATCAATATGCTTCAGGCAGTCTTTAGATTGGGCTTGGATTCAGGTTCCACTCATCATGTGGCCTGGTATACCATCCAGGGATCAGTAGATCAAATATGTGCCACCGCAACTACTATCAATACTTTACCCCGCCATGTTTCCCATTATCAAAAGGGGAATTTTATGATAGGATTACCCAACAAAGACGCAGATGATGCGCCTGCCTCCAAATTAGCGATAGACTTGAGTACCAACCCTGCCATAACTCCTGAGTCCAAGTTGGCATTTGCAGAGTCAACTATTAATAATTCTGTCCAAGTCCAGATGGAGATAATTGTTTCTCCCGCCCTTGTACTTCCAGTTTTTGTTCCAGCAAAGGATCCCAACCCTACCACTAATATACCCGTTATTTCTTAAGTTGCCAATGAGTCAGTCAAATCTTCCAATAAACAGAATTTTGCTTATTTCCTTATGCCTATAAAGATCAGTATTGATTCACATCATGTCTCCTTTGAAGCTCTGGTGGATACCGGAGCAGCGGGGAACTTCATGAGTGTTAAGTTGGCACAACAAACTAAAGCTGGAAATGGATGTAAGCTCCTCAGTAATGGTGGCCTTATCTGCTTATCAGTCTTCATATGTCATTCGCTGAATGGTACCCTTTTCAATCCACCAGTTTAACTTCTGCAATCATTTTTCAGCTATGCTAAACTTGGTGTTTCCAATGATCTTAGGTTTGGGGTGGTGGCGCCAACAACATGCGAAAATTCATTTAGAGTTTAATATGTTATTGTTCACCAATGATGATTCGGAGGGAGAATCTCCTTTGATCAACACCCTCAAGAAAATACAAGGAACCAGCTCTATCACTACCCTAGCTACTTCTGCGGGCATTCCAGCATACTTTCCCAAAAGCTTAGTGCAATATCAGAGAATCTTCGACATGGGAAAAGCGGAGCGCCTGCCTAAACTATCTAGGTACGATTGTGGGTTTTGAACAACCGTGGAGTTGGTGAACATCAACTGTCCATTGTATCCCCATACAGCGGAGGAAGAAGTTGCACTTAATACCTGGTTGGACGATATGTTGAGAAAAGGTTGGTTGTTCAAGGAAACTTCACCCATCGCCTCCCTCATCGTTTTTGCTAAAAAATCGGATGGTTCTCTCTGTCCCTGTGTGGATTATGGTCATTTGAACAGAATATCAGTTTCCTATCCCTACCCCTTGACTTTAGGAACAGACAATCAGCCAGGCGCTTGCCAAATCCCGTGTGTTCTCAAAACTGGATCTGGTGAACACTTTCAACCAAATTTGGGTAATGGAAGGGCAGGAATGGTTAACCGCAATATGAACGAAGTGAGTCATTTTTCAATTTTGCATAATGTCCTTTGGGCTAAAAAATGCTCCCACTATGTTTCAACGAATGATCGACAATGTACTGGGGGATCTACAGTTTTCTTGTGCAATTTTATACATTGATGATATCCTGGTTCACTTCCCAACTCCCAAGCAACATGCTATTGACCTAGAAGCAGTGGTGGTCGCCTTGCATAAAGCATGGCTGTTCCTCAAAGCTTCCAAGTGTGAGTTTTATAAGGAGGAGGTTACTTTTCTCAGAAACCTGGTTCTTAAAGAAGGTGTTGCTATCTTTCTCAACAAGTTAGATGAGATCTGAGAAAGGCCAACTCTGACTATGCAGAAACAACTTTGGAGTTTCTTGGGTACTATCATATTTCATAAAAAAATTTCCCCAGCACTTTCCCAGTTGGCCGCACCACTCCACACCTTACTGGGAAGAATGTACCATTTTGTTGGACACCCAAATACCAGCAGGCATTTGAATTAATCAAGGAGGTGCTCATGTCTCCTCCCAATTTGAAACACGCCAACCCTACCAAACCATATATTGTTACATGTGATGCCTCATCGGTAGCACCAGGTGCAGTGTTGCTTCATGAGTACGATGGTCTAGAACATCCGGTCGCTTATTTCTCCCAAAAGTTCACAGCCATAGAGCAGTCTTGGGCCATTTATGACAGGGAACTGGCTGCTGTAGCATGAGCATTAACTCATTGGCAGTATCTGTTGCAGGGTGCCCGCTATGAGCTAACAGTTTGCATGGATCACCAGGCCTTTTTGTATTTCCACAAACCCCAAAAATTGGTGCACCAGCAGGTCATAACCTATCAGGACCTGTGCAGTTTTAATTTTAAATATGAATTTGTTAATGGTACGCTCAACGTACTTCCCGATTTTCTAAGCTGTAATCCCACTCACTGTCCCTTGGAACCTGAGGAAGTGGATCTCATTACTGTGATTCCTGCCACTCAGATTCTGTCTATTGTTCTCCCCGTTGTTTCCTCCATCACATTGGCTCCTGACGCCCCATTATTGGCTCAGGTGTTAGCTGATCAAATGGCCTGCCCTGAGGGCATGGAGTTGGTTGAGCAGTTGGTTCACTCGAGTCACAAACACTCCCTATACTCCTTAGAAGAGGGACTCATCTACTTCTGTTCTCACGTTTGGGTTTCCCCCTCCTTCCGATTGGAGGCATTCCACACACATCACAATCCTCCCTCAGTCAGACATCTCAGTAACAAGAAATGCATCGATCTGATAAAGCGCACCTTCAATTGGGCAGGACTGACCAAAGAGGTTCCAGCTTGGATCACCAATTGTGTTACTTGCGCTAGGGCTAAGTCAGATTGCTCCAGAAAAAACAGCCTCCTACACCCCTTACAGCAGGTGGAAGGTCCACAGACTTCGGTGTCCATAGACTTTATTGTTGAACTCCACTGTTCTAATGGGTTTACAGCGATTATGGTTGTGGTGGATCATTTCACAAAATTTTCCTTTTTATCTCTTGTACTTCTGCAATTACGTTGGAAGAAACTGCCCATCTTTTCATATACCATGTGTTTTTGATATTTGGCCTTCCCCAGGAGATCATTAGTGACTGGGGTACACAGTTTACCACGCGGTTTTGGAGTGAACTCCTATTGATCCTGAAAATAACCCCCTGTCAATCCACGGTGTATCACCCCTGTATGACAGACAGACCAAAAAGGTTAATCAAGTCCTCAAACAGTATCTGCATTGCTATGCTGCAGCAGCGCAGGATACTTGGGCCAGTGTCTTGTCCCTCGCTCAATTTGCTTACAATAATGGGACCCACACGACCACGGGGTTTTCCCCTTATGAAGCAACGTTGGGTTATAATCCTTCATTTTTGGTTGGGCTGTGCTTGCGGCCTGAGGTTCAAGCTGCCGCGGATCATGCTGCCCATATCTGATCGACTCAAGCTTTAGTGTGGGAACACCTCACCAAAGCCATTGATGACTACAAGTGATTCACAGATCGTAAGCGCCTTCCAGGTCATGACTTTATGGTGGGGTCCTACATCATGCTTGATACCCATCATTTGCAAATTCAAACCCCTTCCCATAAGTTTTCCAGTAAGCGCTTGGGTCCTCATTTAGTGAAAGAGGTATTGGTCAATGAAGCATTCTAATTGAAGCTTCCCGCACACTGGAAGCATCACCCTGTTTTCTATGTTTCTCAGCTATCGCCCTTCAAGGGTGCAATTCCCCTGGACCCAGAACTGATTGTCATTAATGATGGGGAAGAAGCTGAGGTAGAGGCCATCCTGGCATCTCGGAAGTCGCGACGTTCAGTCCAATATCTTGTGGCCTGGAAAGGGTATCTGGCTTATGAAAATAGTTGGGTCAAGGCGCGCAATTGCATAAATTGCATGGATCTGGTCAAAGCTTTCCATATATCCCAACCTGATGCTCCCCGCCCTCCCCAGAAAATCATGATGATTATAGCTATCAAGTTACCTAAAGCACACAAGAATATGGCTCTGATGCAGTTTCCCAGTGGGGGATCCTTCCTTTGGAAAAAGGAAAGGGTGATGTAATTCCCAGGGAACATCCCTTGGCTCTTGATTGGAACATCTTCCCATTCCAAAATAAAAATACACTAAAGAGGATGGTAGTACCCCTCATTACTCAGGGCGATCTCACTCATGTAGTAGATGAGCAATGGGTAACAGCCCTCCCACTTCAGATCCCACCCCCAGTACCCACACTCACCTTGGCAGAACTGTTGTGGGGAATTAGTAAAATCTGCGCCAAGATTGCTGAATTAAAATCAGTAAGATCTTATTTGAGTGGCATTCTGGCCAATGGCCAAATCTCAAATGGCTGGAAAGGCATGAAGACTGAGGTATTGGCCTGATTGCCCAACAGCTCCAATTCAATCAATAAGCTGATAGAACTAACATTGGGCGCCATTGATGAGGGTTCAAAGCCCTCTGTTGGCAATTTGGGTGTTGCAGCTGATGTGCTGCCATTGACTGAAAGGATGGTTCAGTGACCAAGCGCAGGCAGGTTGGGTTTCCCGAACCCATTCCCAACCAAATGGACCCGTCCCTATGTGGGGTGGACTTGGGGAATTCCCATTGCTCACCAGGTCAAACGCCATCATGCCAACCATCAGAAACGTAGCTGAGCCCTGGTTCAGACGTTTGAGGTTGAACTGACAGAGACTTAGCCCACCGCTGAATTTTGCAATGTCAGTTCTCAAGGAAAAAACCTGCCCATTCCTGAACAATCTGCCAGTTAGGTCAAAATTGCGGGACCTGATCCTGTCTTGTCACTATCCAAATTGACCACTATTTAATCAGTTGTATAGCACTGAGAAAATTGTTGGTTGATTTTCTTACTTTTCCTTCAAATAAAAGATACCAAAAAAAATTTTATTTTTCTTCTGACCGCTTCCCTAATGGCATTTCCCTGGTGGCCTGTCAGTCCGTACACTGGATGGGCTCTACCAGTACTCTTGGTCACTATGGGTCCCTATGTTGTCAATTGGGTTCAGCGAGTCTGATATTTTTGGCTTTATAACCCCATGATCACTAACTTCTGGCAGCAATACATGGGAACCTTGTGGCCATATGTCCACCAATTGCAAGAGAGAATCTGTCTCCTTGCCACCCCGGTAGAGAAGGCACCATATGCTGAGGATCTTATTGAGACCATCTCAGTGATTCCACCCCCTACATCAAGACCCCCTGGGTTGGGAGTGGGTTCAGTGTGGTTCGTCATTGGGATCATACTCACCATGTTGCTTCACCAACACTTCATCGTTTCCCACTGCCCAGCTCCATACCAAGTCATTCAGTCGGCAATGCCTCTGGGATTCTGGCTTGCTTTTTGAGTGCTTACACATACCAACTGGCAGGCCAGTCTAAACTTATTCTGCCATTTCCATGACACTACCCCCATTTCTACTTAAAAAATTACTATAAAATTTAATATCCTTTTATAAGAATCTTATTATATTTAAATTAAATTTGTGGTCAACTTTCCTCTATTACTTTATAGCAGTTGAGATATCCCACACTCCTGATTCTGTTAATACTATTAAATTCTTGTGTAACAGCACCAGTGAGCACTAACCAAGCCATGATTCCAACAGGAACAACAAGAGCTTCCTGTCACCTCTGAGGATATCTCCAACTTAGATGAGATACATGTGGCCATACCTATTGGGGTTATAAGAATAAAGCCCACTTTTATGTAAAACAAACAAGTTTATTTAGCCAAGATGACACTTTAGATGTTAACTTAGTCAAAGCAGCTGATGTCTAGCATTTAGAATTCACGTATATAATAAAATTACTGTTGATAAGCTAAAAGTACAAGTTTCATGGACAGCGAAGCACTGATTATTGTGTTCATTTAGTAAAGTATTGGCTTGTACTGAATATCAACAACCAAGAAGTATATGGCACTGCAGGGCCTCAGATAAAAATGTCTTTATGGCTTATTGCGTGCTGCCACTACACTTTGGCTCACTAGTGATATTCGCTTCTTTATATTTTATCCAATCAAAAACTATGCATTTCTCATTAGGACCTCTTTTATGACAATTTTTGGGAATCAGGATAGTTTTGTAGAGTATACCTTAAGAATACTTTTGAAACACCTTCAGCTGTATTACAACTGAAAGAATGAGGACCCTGTGTTAGGGTAAATCCTGAAATGAGAAAACTACCAGAAACCTCAAAATCAATCTTCCATATTTGTAAACTATGCTGTGAAGTGTGACCGGCTAAAAATAAGAAATTATGTGGTGAAATTAAATCTGTTAATTGCTTACCAAACAATAACAGACATGAATTTGAGACGATTCCAACTGGCTTTCAAAATCATATACAAGCAGTATTTTCAGAAGCTCAGAAGAAGAAAAGTATTGATTAAAAATTAATTAAGCTCTAGGAAGTCCAGGAAGAGGAATAGAATATATAACTAAGGATTTTTATATTGTTAAGTTTTGCTGTCAATAAATGTATTCTATATTATGAATACACTATTAAAGTTATTTACTAAAGTGTTAACAATCCTAATCTATTACACCAAACTTTATGAAACTCACTTCCACCTTTCCTCTCCTAAAATCGTATCTGAGGTCTGGAAGTTTTAAATACACTTCCAAAGGGCAGGTTTTATCTTTAAATTATGTTGAGTAGACTCTCCAAAAAGCGATAAGTTAAAGTAAAAACAGATTAAAACTCAACCTAATTCTTTCTTATTAAAAGGATGAAATATTTATAGGTTTTGATTTGGTTTATAATCTATCAATGCTAATTAATCTCTGTGCAATTGAATCTTCAAGCAACCAAACAGGATGAGGCCGATCTTTCCTATCAATGTTGATATTGAGATAAATTAAGCTCTCCTTCCAATAAAGCTGGGGAATTGATGGAGTATAATCTCTGAGGACAAGAGAATTCTGACAAAATCCTGACACTTTCCCTCAAGATTCTATTGTAGAGGAGGGCGAATTCTTAAAAACCTAGGGTGAATATAATTGATCACTATGCCGGTATGAATATGAACAATCAAATACTCTAGTTTTTTTAGATATAACTTGATAAGGACCAAACCAGTTGGTTATTAACTTTTACTTGATCCACAGGCCAAGAGTGGTAATACATGACATAATCTCAAATTTGGTATTCAGATAAGATGGTTTTATGTTGATTGGCTAATTGAGTCTCTCTTTGAGTGGTTACTTCAATTGATTTCATAGCTTGAGCTTGAAGACAAATAATCTCATCTTCTAGATTTTTCAAATCAGTTCAAGTTTTCTGGTACGCTTTCTTTAATTATGGCTTAGACGCTAGAAGGGACTGAGGGGTCTCACCCATATAGGCACTTAAAAAGTGACATCTTGATAATTCAATGATAGCCTATCTGAAATACAAATAAGGCACTAGTCAAATAAAAATTTCACCGAGATGGATCAGTAGACACCATCTTTCTTAAAGTTGAAACTAGAGTTCCATTGACTCGTTTGATGGGTCCATTTGTGAGAGATTTTATGGAACAACAAATTGTTGGGCAGTGTTGAATAATTTAGATAATTCTTGTATAAGTTGCGAAATAAAGTTAGTCCCATTATCTGATATAAGGACCTTAGGACATCCATGTTAAGAGATTATTTGTTGGTATAAGAATAGCGCTGTAGTTTTAGCAGAGGGGGTGGCAATGGATATGGCCTCAACCCATTTAGTTAAATGGTCAACAGCCATAATAATATACTGGTGGCCATGTAATCCCCGAGGAAAAGGACCTAACACATCAATGCTTACCACTTCTAATGCTTTAGTTGGGGAATAAAATGATGCTGAAAGGTTGGGTTGGTAATTCCATGACTTTTACAAATAAGACATGAGTCAAGGGTCTCTTGGATGAATTTGGTCATGTTATCCCAATAATATCAGGTTTTTAACCATTCTTGAGTTTTCTTCAAACCACTGTGGCCTATTTGCTCATGTCCTCCATGACAGCCTGAAATCTTGAGTTTGGGTGTAAAAAGGGTAACCACTTAGTTTTGACCTTCTTATTTAAAGCTCCCTCCCAAATAATACTATCTTTAGTTATAAATTTCAAATAGACTCAATCTTCCTCAGACTCTCAATCCCACAACTAAGGCCATCCAATAAGGTTATATAAGCGTTCTTCCTTCTACACATCTAAATTCAGAATAGGCAGTCAAGACAAACCATCAGCATTCTGATGTTGAGCACCTGAATGATGAACAATGGAAAAATCGTAATATTTTACAATCTTAAGACCCAATGAGCCATCTCCCATCAGGATATTTTATATTCTGCAACTATATTAAAGAAGAATGGTAAGTAATAACAGTAAAATGGGTACCATATAAGAAGGGACGGAAGTGTTTGATAGTTAGAATTACAGCTAACACTCTTGCTAAGTGATACTGTAATTTCGTTCAGCTTTGGACAAAGTTTTGCTATAGACGTGACAGGATGATAGTTTTGTTTTCATCACACTGGGATAAGATAGCCCCAATAGCGACATTGCTTGCATCAGTTTAAGAAGAAAGGATTATTGCATTGAGAATGAATTAATACAGGTGCCTTAGTCAAGGCAGTTCGCAGGGAATTGAACGACTGTTCCAGAGCTGAACTCCACTCAAAGGGCAATCCTTTTTGTAACAGATGAATTAATGGTTCAGCCATATCAGCAAAGTTGGGTATAAATTGCCAATAATTCAACTATACTGAGAAAGACTTGAATATCCCACAGTGAGGAAGGAGGAGGAATTTGGTGGATAACTTAAACTTTATCTGCAAGGGGTCAAATTTCTCTGACAGATACTTGATGTCCTAAAAACTGCATTTCATTTTGGAAGATTGAACATTTAGAGGGTTTGAGCTTTAAGGAGGAGCTTTAAATTTGTCTAAAACTTCTTTTAGATGGCCCAAATGTTTGGTAAAAATTTTGGACTATACGGTAATATCATCAAGATACACCAGTACACAAGTAAACTTTAGTCCCGTAATATACCATCCATAGCCCTTTGGAAAGTGGCTGGGGCATTTCTCAATACTTGAGGCATCTGAGTTGGTTTAAATAAACCTTCACTGGATATTAAGGCACACTTAGATCGATCAGCCAGGGATAACTCAATTTGCCAGTATCCACTGGCTAAGTCCATGGCAGAAAAATAATTTTATACAGCCAACAACCTAAGGAAATCATAATACTAGGTAGAGGATAACTGTCTCATTGAGTAATAGCTTCAGTCTATGGTAATCCATAACCACTCGTTGAGAACCATCCTTTTTCTTAATCAACAGCAATGGAGATGCCCAAGGACTATTGGAGGGTTTCAATAGTCCAGCATCCAATAATTGATGCAATTTTTTGGTAACTTGAGCTTCTTCCACTTTAGACTTACATTAGGGCTTGGTAAAAATAAAAAAATGAATTCCCGTCTCAACATAATGCATTACTCCTTTCATCTTACCAAAGTCATAAGTATGCTTAGCAAAAATGTCGGAGTATTCTTCTAACAACTGAAGCACTTGTTTCTCTTGGTCACTAGTGAGGTGTTTTCCAATAGCAGGCCCCACAGTCAAAATTTCCTGATCACTTCCCAACCTAAAGCCTTGTAAGGTACTAAAAGGTTTAATATCATAAATCTGAGATATGGGTAATAACTTGACATAAGCAATGGGGTGCTGTTAATCTACCATCTTCAACTCACATTAAGGTTCGCCAATAAAACAGATAACGTTCATGAATAAGCGTAATCCAATATTCCAGTACATGGCAAGATTTCTTTAACTGAAGGGTTGAAAACGCCATGGACTTGTAATAGATGTCCCTTGGGAATCTAAAAATATAAAGAAGTATTAATTACCTGCGATTTTGGTGGAATAATTAGTTTGTTGGGGGCAAAAATAGGCATTCCCTCTTTAATATCTGCTGAGGTAGGGGGTTTTTACCCAAGGGTTGCCAACATGTTATTGAATAGAATAAGACCTTTTAGACCCCTCCAACAGACATAACTGACAACATGCATGAGCATGCATGGACAGAAGTTAGGGAACTATATACCCCAAGAGAGATGGTGATGAGTCGAGATAATTAGTAATTCCATCAAATTTCTGCAAAAATTGAGTTCCTAATAGTAAGTCGTAACTCAAGTTATCAAGGACAATAGCAGAGATGGTAAAAGTTAGCTTCCCAATTTTTAGTGGGAAAGATGAAAAAGCTCCAATTGACCAAGTACTCTGAGGTCCTCAGTGCCATATTCTTCAAAATAGAAAATATCAGACGTTGACTTAATCCGCTAGATAAATTTTGATAAGCCAACATTCACCAGAGATCCCATATCAATGATAGCTTTGGCCTTGACTTGATTCACTCAGAGGTCAATATGGGAGATGATGCTTCCAAACTGAGAGGATAACGCCAACAATGAGGACAAATTTATAAGTAGAATGTTCATCTTTATTATACTCAACAAGGCTTTGAAGTTCTTGTGGCACACTCATATCAATATCAAGATGAAAATCTTATTGGTTTTATCCCAATTATTATTCTCATCTGCTTCTTTCTTGAAAAAACAGTCCTCAGTATGGAAATATTGGTGACAGTAGTTACACTGAATTGCTCTAGTATTCTCAGGCACAACGTAAACTCTAGGGCGATTAGGTCTTGGAGAATCATAAACTTGGGGTTTCTCTGAAAATTGAAAAGGCAATTCAAACAAGGCCTCCTTGATGTCTAGTACACTTCTGAAATTCTTCTTTACGCTAAGAAAGTATACTTGCAACTAATCCTGAAAGTAAAAGCAGACATAATGGCAGTAATTACATCATCCAAATTTAACTGACCAAAGGCCACCATTGTTTGAGCTTCCCAATTGAGCTAATGAGCAAGATTTTTGATTGATTTATTAAAGAGGGGTTGTATCCCCATAAAAGCTTGTTTTTGAGAGGATAAGGTTCACTCACTTCCAAATTATTCGATTAACGCCTCTTTGACCTGAGACCAAGTAGTGCAAGTCATTAAGTGAGGTACCATGATATACTGAGCCAAACAAACGAGACAATTAGGCAAGTGATTCATTTTCTGATGATCTGTGGCCTCACTCAGAGCCATCTCATATAGACAGAGGAAGGATAATACTGCCTTACCCAGGAGAATACTTGTCTTTAAATACTGACTTGAAGCTCATTTGAGCATTTGCCATTATAACATGTACTCCAGGAGGATCAGATTGAGTAGACACATAAGAATTGTAAAAAAGAAACTTGTGAAGAAAATGAAGGAATGGGGTCAACAGTCTCAGTACGAATTTTGCCAATCTATTGATTCAATTTAACATGCCCCACTTTTTCACCCAAGTGACAAGATAGGTCATAGATTTGCTCCTTCTGAGCATTGTACTTAAGTTCCAAGGTTTCAATTTTGGCTTGGAGCATCTCACCTTTTGATTTATAGGCCTGAAACAGGATGTAAGTGTCCTTCACCCATTTACTCTGATTACGCAGTTATCAGAGAGAGACAGAAGCGACAGGAGGGGATCAATCGTTACCCCCTCAGGGGTTAAGTTACATTTCTTAGCTACTTTGTAAAATTGGTCACATAAGTAGTTCATCATGCTCAATAGAGAGTCAAATTGTTGAAGGGATCCTGAATACCCATCAGCTCCCAGGGGCCCCCGAGGTACATTGGCACCTGGCAGTCCGTGGGACCCTTCAGCACTAGGGGGTCCTCAAGGGCCATCAACACCAGGAGGTTCATGTGGACCTACGCCACAGGTGGACCACGGGGTCCCTCAACCCCTGGAGGCCCTGAAATTCCAGAAGTTTTCTCAACTTCAATGACTTGGGATTTGATTTCCAAGTAAAATTGCTCCAATTGTGAAAGACGATTTCTGATTTCTTCTTCCATTAATTGACTCTGCTCAGAAAGTTAGGAAAGACCAACTTTCCATTCTTGCTGAATTTCCTGAACTCATTGTGGAAGCTGTAATTCAAAAAAGCTGGACATCCTTTGGTAAAAGCTGAATAAGCTATCAATGTAGTTCATTTAAAAAGGTTCAATTGTATATGATGGCATCTCATCTATCTCTGCTGAATTCAGAGGCGGATTCGAAAAACTCAGTAACATGATTATTCAAGGACTGAAGTCCTTATATTAAATTGAGCATCCCTTGATGATGCAACACCACAACTGGTAATAGATGATATAGTGTAGGGTGTACTAGCTGATGTAAGTATTGCTCAGTGCTAATTCCTGGCATTTGGGAGGCTTGCAACACTTTTCTCAAGATAGAAGGTACAGCATTAGAATTAGATCAGGTGGAACGGATTCCAGGAATTAATTCTCCCTCAAGCATTTGATTAATAATATTTTGTAAAACCTCAGGAGGGTTTTGAAAATTCGCTGTAAATCGGTTATTAGGATTTTAAAACTCCAAATTGTCACGGAATTCCAAAGTGGATGATACTTTTTGGGATTTTGGTTCTAGATTAATGGACCCATCATAAAATACTGCCTTGCTCATGGTCTTGAGCTTCTTCAAGCGAAAATTGCGTATTCATAATAGTGACAGACATGTTCACAGTGCATAACTCAGAGTGCTCCCTGTAGTGAGCACCAATCTGGAAGCTTTGAATTACACTTCCAATGGGGTAGGCTTTCTCTTGAAGTTATGTTGAGTGAATTCTCCAAAAAACGATAAATTAAAGTAAAACAGGTTTAAACTTGACCTAATTCTCAATTATTGAAAGGATGGGATATTTATAGGTTTTGATTTGGTTTGTAATCCATCAGTGCTAATTAATCTCTGTGCAATTGAATCTTCAAGCAAACGATCAGGATGAGGCCGATCTTTCTTATTAACATTGATAGATTGAGATAAATTAAACTCTCCTTCCGATGAAGCTAAAGGAATTAATGGAGTAGAATCTCCAAGGACAAGAGAATTTGTCAAAATCCCAACATGTAGGCAACTCCCAAACCAGTATACATTATTTCTTATATTTGGACACATTTAGTGTCCTGGTCATACTGGATTCAAACCCTTAGTTGTGCAAGCTCATGGTTAGCTACCCCCAATTAGGCCACAGTACACCAGTTCCTGAAACTTACGACTTAAAACCAAGGGTTTGTTAATTTAGCATTCAAAGATACATGGTGCTCATTAATTATCAACAAATCTGTAGCCATAATTAGTAATCAATAACCAAAGTAAGTAATAAAAGGACATACTCCTTGAAGGATAATAAAACTCTGACAATCCCAGTGGGCAAACAACTTATAATGGAAACTAAAATTAACTAATTTTTTCCAAGGTCTATATGGGGGATATTCACGCCATTCTGCCAATATAAGTTGGAACCTGTTGCCACGTCTGGTTTTAATCTTCCCAAACATAAAGATTCAAGTTTTACTGGATAATTTTGATCTTACCCTCTTCAGAATAAGCGGCATCAAGTTGTTTCTTACCTTTTTACAAGTGAATGAAGTACAAGTGTATCATGATTATATAATTAAGAGAAAAAAGACTAAAAGGCAATGTAGGCGATCTTGTTTGTGCGCTAGTCCCCTGAAAACAATTCTTGTGGTTAATTGAAGACGAAAAAGGCTAAGCGCTGGCCCATTTTATAACTATAGTGACATTTACTCCAAGGAAAATATGTTTGTGGTCTGCATAAGACGTGCTACATCATATTAACACCATAAATCATACACAATTCATTATATTCTATTTTTTTAGTACTAGATGGTCATTTGAATTCTATTAGGCATTCAAAAATGGCCAATGAAATTTTATGTAAAGAGATTTCAAGTTGATGCAACAAGGGATACTAAACTCACTAGGAGTCCTAGGACCTCCATTGCATTAATTATCTAACGAAGGTGGGTTTTATTAAGTGGTAATAAATTATAGGAAACTTGAAACTATTACCATAATTTTTCCTACCCCCTACCCCTTATTAATGGTGCAATAGACCACTTAAACAGCGAGAAACTTTTCAGCCATGGACCAAATTTTATGACTATAGTCAAGTTAAGCTGCTAAAAGGGGATTAGAAAAAAAGTGTTATTACCACTTTCCAGAGTATTTAACAGCTCACTAAGATGCTGCAAGGGCTGTGCAAAGTCCCTACAAATTTCTTAATGAGCTATGGATAGCATACTAGGCGAATAAAATTTTTTTGTGCTATAGTATATCTTAATTAGAAAAATAGTTTTGTTCTAGAACATTTAACAAGCATTTGAGCCATTTGGAGGAAGTCTTCCACATTATTACCAAGTCTAATCTGAGAATCAAACCTCAGAAGTGCAACTTCTTATGGTAACAACCCAGATATTTGGGGATTGCCATTGACAAGCATGGCTTATGGCCCCAGATAGCAAAAATTGAGGTGTTTAAACAAACAACCCAGCCAAGTAGAAAGCGTGACATCCAAGTGCTCTTAGGGATTAATGACTATTATTACCAGTTTGTTGCGAAATTTTAGTAAAATAGATGAGCCTTTTTAGCACTAGTGGTGCCCAACCCAAAAAGGGGAGCCGCCACGCAACTTACTTGCATATAAGTCAAACAAAGGGATTATTAGAAATAAAAAATCCTAATATGGCACCTAAGCTAGCAGCGTAGGAAGCTATATCAGAAGGTGAGGAAGCCTAAAATAGGCGAGCCTTTACTTCACTTTCTAAATAGAGGGTTGTATAATTGTGGAATCTGAATTATCAGTTAACTTTAAGAAGTTGAGGCTTTTTATCAAGTAAGTGCCCATACTCCTGTACCCCAATTTTGTAACTCATTTATTATTAAAATGGACAACTCTCTCACTGCCTCTGGGCAGTGTTATCACAAGTTGAAAATGAGGGAGTTTAACGCCCTGTGGCTTATTGCAGCCAAACGTTGGATCTTCATGGAATAAAGTGCACAGTAACTGAGTATGAGTGTCTGGCAGTCATATATTTAGGTAATTTTTTTAGTTATACATCTATGAAATGCATCTTACAGTAGCAACTGACCATACCTAACTTTTCTGGTTACAGAATATTAAGAATCTGGAAGGGAGGCTGTCCCAATGGGCTTTGAAATTAAAAACTCACAATTTTGAAATTCAACATTGACCAAAAGTGAAACATCAAAACGCCAAACTTTTATCTTAATAGGCTTTATATTCTTAGCAGCCAAATTGGCCAATAAATTATTTTTTAAAATGCTTAACCAACAATATTACAAGATATTGGAGGAAGCGCAGCGCCCCTTAGAAAATTTAAGGAAGGACATTATTGAAAAAAGGGAAAAAAATATATAAATAATCAGAGATAATGTATACTTCACCAACAGAGAGAACTGATAATTTTTAGAGGCACAAGGTGGCAGGGCTATAGAGTATTAAAAGATGCTGAGCTAACATTGATGAATCCCTCCTTGGGTTGGGACCATCTATTACTAAGAAAAGAAGATTCTGAGCTATCAAAACAGCACTGCTATTAGAAATCTATAAATTTAGAATATATATATAAGCCCCAGCTGCTATAAGGAATGCCAAGCTGATTTCCTGTTAAATTCCTGGGTTCTTCACTGATTGTTAAAGACCAAAATTCCAAGAAGTTAACTGCACAGGTTCAGTATATGCACAATTTGCATTGCTTGATAGTGATTAATATGTGATTGATAGTAGTATGACAGCTATTATCCATAATCGAATAGATAAGCCTGATATAGTCCAATGCTAGACCTGTAATAATCCATTGATTATTTAAACTATAAGGACTTCTTCCATGTTCTATTTGAACTTAATCCAATATAAGATTCAGAGAATTCCAGCCTTTCTTTTCATCACACTGAGTCTGCAGAGATTCATTTCTAAGGTCTGCTTCTCTTCTAAGGATATCCAATCCTTACTCTTTATACTACAAAAGAGTCCACAATTATTGTATACTACAACAATAATTAACTGAAGATAAATAGAACTTATATCACAAATGGAAGAAATTTTTTTATTAATATGAATTGTTATGGAATTTATAGAGCAAATTCGGTGCCCAACTCCTTGGTTGGCACCTCAGCCATGAAACGGCAGCCAGTTGCCATTGAACTTCCCTATGATGTTTCTACTTGCAATGGTCTTCTTCAATGGGTTAGGATTCCTCCATTGGACATCCTCGAGACCTGAAATGGAAAGCGTCAGAAAACGTCCACTAATGTTTTCCACTTGATCACAGCAAACCAGCCATATTTGGCTAGCAACCTGTTTAGGTGATGAGACTCTTTATTCAGTAAGGCAGGTCATGAACCAACTGATTGATCCACTAATTGCAGGTGGCATCACTTGCCTCACAACTGTTAATCAAATTCCCAATCAGTTGGTGATAAAACCTGACTGATTTCAAAATGGTACACCTGATAGTTAATCAATGATCAACTATCAGATGCCCCAATTTTGTCAGTAACTTTGCCATTAATCTTAAGCATTAACCCATATTGATCCCTGACAGATAAAAACCTGGCTAATTAGCAAAATCCCTGAGCACTATTAACCTGAAATTAGGTTCAACTTATATACAATTCATTTGCCAGAGGGACTTTTCCCTAGAGATCCAATAGATAACCTAAGAAGCTGGAAAGGCGGACAAAAATCCCAACTATCCCCTTATTGTAAAGCCAACTCCTATCAATGAAAAAACCTAATTTCTCCTAGCATTGTATTTATCAACGTTGTTTGCCTTCTCCATAATAGTTAGAGGCAATCTAACAATATATTAAGACCAATTATAACCTCAACAAGTGTGTAGAGGCCAATGTAAAAAACCCTAAGGCGAAAAGACAATGTCAAATTTTATTTTAGAGTGTTTTATAGAATGGATGTCCGCAGATTTACTTAACAGATAATGGGTTTTAGGATTTAAGGTAACAAATAAGCTGAGATTCCTGCTTTTAAATAAGCATTAATAAGTCGGCTAATAAATGATATTATTTGCATCTAAAACCTTCTACATAAGATGGTGTGGAAAGGTTAAACAGGAAACCTTACGTGCACAGGAATCTGTGGAGATTCCTATTAGTTGGCTTCCTGGCTCTATACACCTCACAAAGGGTGCTTTTGGAAAAATAAAGTCACAAACTTATTGATGAAGGAGAACATTGAAGATCATAACCAAGCAGGTAATTTAAAATGATTTGGAAGAGATTAAAGGACTAAATAAGATTTTCTCTGCAATGCATCTCAACCCATCTTATATGTATAAAAACCTTTTATTGGTAATGATATAAACAATATACTAAGGAATCTGCAAGCTTTGACAATTTTATTCACAACTTTTAAACTCGTTTAAACCTCAGCCTACAGTCTATCTTACTGTTAAACAAACAAAAGAGGGCATCACTACAGGGGCCTCTGATTTGTGTAGTGAAAACGTCTTATCACAAAAATGAAGAATAATCATTAAAGAGAATCAACCTGCATCTTGTGAAATGAGTGTAACCTTATAGATCAACACTTCCCAATATGATGTGACACCTTTGTGGCCTAAAAGGTTGGTATTCTAAACTACTTCTGGTTTAACTTACTTTCTATTGATAATACCCACTATCAAATTCAATATCAAAATATCAGAAATACTAATCACAAATTATAAAAAGGAATATACTCAGCTGGAGGCTAGTGCAGTAAAGCCTGAGCTGCTACCGTACCTTATACAATGCAGAACTTATATTCCTTGGCTCAACTGCACTCAGGAGAATTGACCCTTAGATTCAACTGATTTCCAAAGTTTCTTTCATCTAGACATCTATCATTTCATTCGAGTAGTAGGAACTAATCATCACAAAGTAGCTCAACATCTGGGACTTATCCAAGCCTTGCATTCATATATTATAGATTTCTACAACACGGTTCTCATTTTTCCTCAATAACTGAGATGCTATTTTGGACATTTTCCAATTTTATCAATGAAGTCTGAGCCAGCTTGAATTAATGGATAATTGGTTTTTCTGGTTACCTTGAGGACCATCTTCATAATAATGTATTACTCCCCAATTTTTCTTAGGGTTACCATCCTGACCAAATCAAAGCTCTTCTTTAGAAGCCACAACGACGCTATTGTAATTAGCCTATCACAAAGTTGCACCTTGGATGTAAAATTCCAGAGGGTCTTGAAGGTCCCAACGGCCCCCAAAGGATATCTGGTTCCTTGATTCTAGATTCTGACAATCTGGGCGAGCCTTGTAAGCAAGTTTCTAGCTTCAAATTGCATCTTTATTAGATAAATAAAAAATGTAACCCAAGTTTGAAATATCTGCCTAGCCGGAGTCCTAACAGATCCCATAACACGCTTGATGCCTTGTCAGGTGAGATTAACAATCTTTTTGGTTCACAAAGGTGACTAACGATTGCCTAACACAACTTGGAAGACCTTTTGCATTTATAAACTCGTCTGAGTATTTGTGAAAACCAACTTTATTTTCAACATGCTGAGAATCAAGACCTAAAAGAACAACTCAACCTTAAGCCTTCCGTTGCTTCCTTAAATAGATATTGAGGAAAAGTATAAGACGAAATGGAAGGATTGTATTATTAATTGTATCAGCAGGTTCCTCAGGACTATATAGAGACTAAGATTTCTGATCCTGCTCCTGCCTTGTCATCAACGCTCTTTTTACACCCATTGTAGTTAACTTTAAACATAGTTTTAAGGAAATATTCATTCAATGCCAAGAAAGTATAACCTCCTTACTATATGCTTTATAAAAGTTCTATGAAAGAATTGATTGATAGCCAGAAGGTGAAAATTTCCGCTCTTTTTGAGTAGCACAGCTCGTAAAAATTATGACTACCCAATTGAAGGATTTCCAAATATGTCATCAAGTATGTACAATCTTAACTTGAGGTTTTGCAGCAATTATAACCTTGTAAAAAAAAAGCAAGCATTCATGGCTATTTATTTAAACATTTGAGAAAGTCCTACAGATTTACAATCCATTTCTATCCCAGTTCAGCCCTTGTTACAACAAATCAAATTACCCTAGATGACGTTATAACCATAGTGATCTCCGCCCTGGGACCTTATCCCAAAGTTCAATTACGCATTATTATGCGCTAGAGTAATTTTAACTGCATTTGTGATATCAAAGATGCCCTTTATGTGATATTTAATTAACTTTAAGATAAAGACCTCTACCACATCCTCCACCATCTGGACTCAATTTTACATTGTTGAAAATAAAAAATATAAAGCTTCAGTGATCTTAATGTTCTGGTTTTTCCTAAGTGCAAAAACTACCGGAAGATACTCTAAAAAGGCAGAAAAAGGGTATTCAAAGTGAAAGTCAAGGCATTCCATGCTGAAATCCCTAAGAACCCTCATATAACTTGACTACAAATACAAGAGATGACGTTCTTGTACCTTAGGGAGACAAATTGGTGCCACTACCAAGAAATGAACTTGTAATGCTTACTCTTCAGCCAAAGACTCTCATATGTTTCTCATCTTTCTCCTCAGTTTGAAACCTTGATAACTAAGTTTATGGCTGGATTTCTACGTTCTTGTTCACTCTTTTATTGTAATAAGCTTTTCTGTAAACATTAATATATCAAAGCTAATGCGGCGCACAAGTTTGCCCTTGACTGTCCCCACAATATGGAGTATGGCATGGCTGATCACAATATAACAAACTATTGGGACCTACTCATCATTTATATCTGATTTTGCATATTAGTGCTAAATACCTTGTCTGTTACACTGAAGAACCCAAGCTTCAAATCCTTCTAAAGACCTAATTTTCTGCGAATGATCTGCCATAGTGCATTATGATAATGTTGTTTTATCGCTTTTAAGACATAAAGTCCCACTGGTGTTTAAAACCTAAAAAGGTACTAAGATGGGGATAAAAGCTTTGTGCTAATTTTGGAAAAAGAAGATTGGATTAATAGATAGGGTTTCATGTGAGGGGCTGCATGTGCAAATACCTCCTCCTGCAGTGGTTGGACATGAGGGTATGCCTTTTTATTACCAAGGTTGACTGTTATACCACCAAGTCTCAGACTACAGCCAACATCATGGTCCAAAAATAGTATTTAGACAGGGAACTTATTAAAGATATGAGAAATGGAATTTCAGTAAAAGATGGTCCTGATATGCTTAGGTATTTTATATCCCTCTTATGTTGGGTCCATCTTGGTGTTGCTGGAAAGCCTAACCAATAAGCCTAGTACACTGGGTAACAATCTACTGGCTTTTAAATTCGCTTACTGCCTGTGAAAAAATTAATGATTATGTAGTTTTAGCTTATAAAATTTTGGGCTGAAGTCCCATCTTTAGTTAGACCTGGTGGAGGCTTCTATTGGTGCCAAGTTACCAGTAAAAAACGGGCCAAAAGCGAGCTGTTACTAGAAGAATACTTTAATATTTTACTGACCTCTACTTATGATTTCAGGAAAGTGAAGAGAGTCTTACATCATGCTGAGACCGAGGATTCCTAAATCTATTAAGTCACATCCCTAGTTTGAACAAGGTTAGAAAAGCTCAGGTGGTTGTTATTTTAAATAGTTAATGGATGCTGGCTGCTGGTGCCTTCTCATAGACCCATGGCTCCCACTTTTCCTACTGTTCTGGAAGAAAGATGGTAATTGGCAGGTGGTGATAAACTACCAAAGGCATAATTCTATAGCTAAAAAGGTAGCTACCCACTGACCCAGATCAATAACTGCTCCACTTACTTGCTGGGTTACAATATTTTTCTGCAATGGATATTGCCAGTGGGAACTGGAAAGTAGATATGGCACTCAAGGATTGATCAAAGTGAACTATTATTGCTAATGAAAACTGTTTGAGCCAACCAGGATTCCCAAGGGCTTTGAAATTCACTCATCACATTCCTAAAGGCCATTATCAGATAATCTTTGAGACTTGAAATTTTCCTGTGTTCTCATCTATCTTAATGATATTAAAGTATACTTGAGAACAATTAATGACCACTTAAATCATTTCAGGGAAGTCTTTAATCGCCTTTAAAAGTTGTTTTAAGCTTAGGCCTTAAAATGCTCCTTATTCCAATCTCAAATGGAATTTCTCAGACATAAAGTCTTGAAGCAGGGTGTTATTTTGTGGCACAATCGGTTAAATTCTGCCAAGCTGGTTTGCACAGGGCATTAGCCACTGAGCAACCAAAACGGACAATATGTAGATCACTGGCTCCTGATAAAACCTGAAAGATAAGTTTATATGGAGTAATCGACCCTTTGACACTTTTTCTTATAATAAATAAACGCAGAACTTATCTGTGGACTATCAGAAAACCCACTTTCTCAATATTCCGCTCAACTCTTATCTTGGTATTCCAAGTCAAATCCACTCCATTGCTTAGTAATCTCATATTTTTTCCCTTTTAGGAGCTTTTATCTATACTAAGGTTTTAGCGGAATTCCCTCAATTTGCTGATTATCAATACTTCATTTGATTCTATTCATATCAATATTTTTTACACTTAATCTCAAGGCTTGCCTTCACTCTAACTTATGATCTTCCAGAATGTAAAGCTTATTGTTAAATTATATCAACTTCTTGACATTATTCCTCTTGACTAAACGATATATTCCTATTGCTTATATGCTTGAAGGAACTTCGCGTATATCAGTTGGTAATCTGAATACCAGTGGGTTCCTTAATGTTGTAGGCATCAATACTAGTCTTCTTGATTATTTCAAATGGCCCAAACCAGATGTTAGCGGGCTTTTTCTTCCGCCAAAATCCATGTTGGTCATGGAATAAGACATGATCTCCCACAGCAAACTGTGGGAGTCCGCGATGTCTTTTCTAGTCAGCTGCCTGATCACAAATTTTCTTAGACAAACTGGTAGAATATGCTTCCGTTTGTAGTTTGATCAGCATCTCCATTAGATTCATCAAGTATGTCTGTAAATTCCACGCCTCCTGTATCCTCTACACACGATTAAAGCAGGGCAGGTAGATCTGGATGTCTACCATAGAGCAGTTGGAAGGGACTCTGGACGGTGGATGAGTGGTATCTGATATTATATGCAAACAAAGCTGTGGGTAGGAGAATACTCCATTCTGAGGATCAGTCTTTCACAAGATTACAGAGTATTTTCCCAAATATTCATTTGACCTGTTACACCATTCCATTTGATTCCAGGTGGTAGGGGGTAGTCAAGACCCCTCGGATTGCCATCAATTCATTCAACTTGGGCAGGATATGAGAGGTGAAATTAATTTCATTGTCTGTTAAGATGAACTGCAGACAGCCATGTTGCTGTATAACATACTATATAATAAACTTGGCAGTGGTGACCGCCCCCAAAACATTGATCTCCCTAGCTTCCACCCATCTCATCAGATGATTAATTGCTATAATTATGTATTTAGATTGGTTCTCGCCAGTTGGCTTAAGACCCACCACATCAAGAGAAATGGTATCCCAGGCGAACCAGGGCTTAACCAACTGGTAACTGGTTTTTTTGTGGAAAGGTTTCTCCACTTGGCACTGATGACAACAGCATACCGTTTCCAGCGCGTCAGAATACATGCTTTATCAGTAGTAGTGGGTCAAAACAACTACAACATTTTCTGCAACCCCTCATGTTCTACCACCCAATGTGCATCCATTATAATCGTGGGTCTAACGGAAGGTTTAGAGAAACTCAGTGTCAAGTCCCCAATCTGCTTATATAGTTCTCAATTGCATAGGAAGGTATCCTGCCTAAGCCCGTCTAGCAATTTGATCACTTGCAGCGGCTCATCATGGTATTTGTCCACCACCATCTTATCATACATAGCATTGGTCAAATCCACCATAATAGTGACAATTAGTAGTCATAAAAGACAATCCAAAATTTAGTGTTTTCTCCCATCTGATGTACAATCTTGAAATCATACGCTTGGAGATTCAACGCGCTTCACGCAAGCTTTCCTTTAGGTTCATGGAGATTTTGCAGCCAGCGTAAGGAGGCATGATCCGTTACCACTTGAAATTTCACCCCATGGAGTTATACTCAAAAAGGTTTATATGCATAAATAACTGCTAAACACTCCCGCTTATTAACGGTATAGTTCTGCTCATGACCGTTCTAGCTTTGACTACAGAATGAGACATGAAGTTCCACTCCATCATCATCATTTTGAGATAATACTTCCCTTACGGCGGAAAGTGATGCATCCATCTGTACTTTGTATTGTTTTTCAAAGTTGGGGTATTGAAAAACGGGCGCGCTCAACATTGAAGTTTGTGTGACATTTGAAGCGTTTTAACATCATTCCGTCCAGTCAAAAGTGGCATTTTTCTTTAACAACTTAAAGAGCGGTGCCCCAATAAAACTGAAGTTAGGAATGAATCACCAATAGTAGCTGACCATTCCTGAAATCACTTGGATATCTTGTTTATTACCTGGCCAGGTCATCTTAATTATAGCTACCACCTTCGCCAGCTGTGGTTTAAGCCCTTTTGAGTCTACTACAAACTCAAGGTATTCCAGTTACTCTTTTAAAAATGACACTTCTGTAGCTTGATCTTGATATTAGTGTTGGCGACTCAGTGTAACACTTGTTTCAGCTGGTCGAGATTCTCTGTGAACATTTGTAAGAACATGTTGATATTATTGTGCTAAACTGAAACGCAGGAAAACTTCAGATCAACAAGATTGTATCCATAGCATGCCGGAACATAGCCAGGCGTTGCACAAACCCCGTAGCATATGTGTAAGCTGAAATAACCCCTTTAAAGTGATTATAGTGCATTTCTTACATTTCACCTCTGGAAATAAAATCTGCCAGTAAACCAATTTCAAATTCATGGCAAAAACAATTAGCCCCTCCAAGTTGATCTAAAACATCATCAATCCACATAAGGGGGTATGAATCTTTCTTTGTAATGCTATTGGGCTTCTGATAATCAATGACCACCCAGTTTGAGCCATCTTTTTTCTTAACAATAAGCACTGACAATGCCCACAGACTCTTAGATGGCAATACAACCCTTGTTTGATTAATTTATCTACATAATAGGAGACTACCTCTTTTGCTGATTTTATGCAGAATTGGCTGTAATCTAATGAAAGGATTATCTCCTGTATTTACCCGATGCAACACCCATGGCCACACCCCAAATCGTGGTCATCAGAGGCAAAAATATTTCAGTATTTTTCAAATTAAGCTATTGCCTTGTTTTTCTATTCCTATGATAATCCAATTAGAGCTTCCCATGGAATCAATGCTATTATACCAAAAGATGGAATTGCTGATAAGCCAAGGGTTTACCATGATATGAAGTCATGAACACAATGAACCTTGTCAATAGGAGCCAAATGTAGATAAGTACCACCTGGTGCCTTTGGATCATTATTGAAGAACCGTGATTGCTGGTAGGGTTACACAATTTCCCCATATAGCCCTTCAGGGACGTCTATTTTGAGCTCAGTCCCTATTAGCACTGATGCCCAGAAGGTATAATCAAAGCGCTCGTAGCTCATAGCAGAATACCTTTATACTCATAGATCTTGTTGTGGAGGGCTCTGGTCCTCCGTTTCACTCGCTGATATTGGACAGGAATCACCTGGTCACTATATGGCAAATTGATCTGACTGGAGTGGAACGGATCTATTGGGATTCCACCTAGAGGTAAAGTAAATGGGAATATGTTTTCCTAAAATACTGATGGTTTCTTCTGCCATATCGACCATGGCTCTAAATTACCTCATGAATGCAGAACCAATCAGCACATTTTAGATATTATTTGGCAGAACCACCGCTGTAGCAGAATCCCTAACTGAACCAAATTCAAAGGTAACGCGCTCTAAGCTCCATTAGACAAGTGCTCTTTGCCCCTGCGGTCCCATATACTACTCTGTGATACACATCAGGCTTCAGCAGAAGCTTAGCCATGAAATTAGTGGAAATTATATTTACTGAGGCACCGGTATTTATAATAGCTTAGATTTTAGTGTTTTTGAACAAAAATATTACAGTAGGTACACAACAAAAAAGAAGAACCATTAGTGTTATTATGTAGACGTCTATGGGCTTTTTGTTACCAAGGAAGGAGGATATACCCATACAAATATGAGGATACTCTTGAGCAATCTTTTCTACTGGAATGGCTCCGTTAAACCCCCAAAGAGGAGGTGACGTCCAATGAGGGTCCAGCATTACTTAAGCCATTTTGTTCCAGAATCTGCCATTCATACAGCTTCTGCACATCTCAGCAGAACTGTCATGTGAACATGACATAATAGTGGGGACCAGCCCCAAGATTAATACTGGGTGCTTGTAGGCCCAGAAGGTGAAGCTACAGGTCCTCCCAGGCCTGAAGCACACCTAGACCAGCGCTGGGTAAGGGCAAAATATGCTCAGGTTGGTCCTAGTGGGGTGCCAGCCCAGCCCTTAACATCAAGCCAAGTGTTAAAATGAACAGTTTACTGAATGAATGAGGATGGTTCAATTTGGCTAGTCAAGGAGCGGGGGTTTCAAAACCCGTTTGATTTTTGAAATAACTCGCTCAGGTCAAATCCAACTTCAATCAATCACTTGAGTGAAGTCGGTTTTAGCCTATTCCATCAACTATGATGGCAGTATTGCCCTATTGGTGAGTCGATGCTTGGGCCCACTGCGGCATTAAGCCTATTTCCCCAGTCAAGTTTAAATACGTTTTCCCCAACCAACTGTCCTTCTTAGTCGAGTCCCAAATAAACCTATACCCCATTTTAAGTTATTTTGTTTTTATGATATACTGAACGCTCCTGTGCTCAAACCTTTTGAGAAGGTCTTGCGCTACATTACACTTTCTATGGCAAGTACCATTCAGCTCTCCCCTCATGCACCGTTTGTCCACCCAGGATCCCTCCAACCTGGGTCGCCTAGCCCCATCCAATATGTGCACCGCATTGCCCTTATATGGGGTTTTATTATAAAATTCACCATTTTATGCCCAAGTGGTTATTGCTCCAGCACCCTCTGCTGGGTTCTAATCACATTGGCCCTAATGGCTAGTTCCCTGGCGTTGGCCTGGTGCACCGCGCACTGCCACGCTGGGAATGGGAGAGTTATAGACTCTCTCCATAAATTAGTCAATCAACCCTTTTTTCTTATGTGCATGAACTATTTCCGTGTGGAACTTTTCCAGAGTGGAAACAGTGGCCATCAGTTGTGGGCCCCAGCTGTCATTAGCTGCATCACTGTTTCCTCTCTTTTTCCCAAAGATTGGAGCAACTTGGCGTTATTATGGTTGCCTCCAACTGGAGAGTATCCACCCTTCATGTTTGTACCTGGTGGATTTGGATGTTTCGATGTCCAAAAGTCGTAATTCCCCAACTTTCCGCTGAAATTATAAAATTTCATTCTGATAAACGAATTTTACATCACCAGCACATTCAGATGATGCCAGCAGAATTGGTGCAGATGGTGCCTGGTGGTGTTGGCCTTGGATAACGTTGGTCATTCCGTCACAGTTTCAGGGATAGGGTCTTTTGTTTCAAATCGAGTTTTATAACGAAACCCTGAACTCTATCTCTGAACCATTTATTTGTTCATATTGCCTGAATGAGGACCCTATTCTGGTGTATTTGATTACCCTAAGAACCCACGGTTGACTTCTACTATGATCCGGCGCACTCAGGAGGTGGGGAAGGAACTTTGTTTTAGATATGACAAAGTATATGCACCTGCAGAAGGCATGGTGGAATATGTGGCCTCAGTAGTAAGAGTGGCCAAATATCCCACCCCCTTTATTGATTCCAAAACCCATTCTGTTGGCAGGCTTGAACCAGATGATAAGATGTTTGGTGATGCGTTGTCATTGTCTTCCATTAATGAAGACCATTCCAGGTATTTTCTATTGGCTGCCACCCTCTCCTCTCCTTTAGGGAAGCTTACCACTTCTGTTTTGGTGGATACTGGCGCTACTAGAAACTATATGGACCAGTACTTAGCCGAATACCTTGGGCTGAGTTACTTGACAGGTGATGTGGTTAGAGGGGGGGCGTCCAAAGGTATTACCACTCTGAAGATCATTGGAGCAGTGGATTATCAGGTTGGCAAGTACCACTTGTCTGATCACTTCAGTGCGATCAAAAACCTCCTGTTTCCTATCATTTTGGGTGTGGAATGGTGGCGGAAGTTTGACGTAAGAACTAACCTGAAGGAGAATACTTTGTCTCTCACCATGAAGAATTGTCGGACATTTGTTGTGCCTTTGTCAGAAGAAAAAACCCCAGGCAACTTGCCCCATTTGCCCCACCGTATCCCTTGTCGCCTTGCCTCAATGCAAAAGCCCTCAGTGGAAATTCCTATCCCTTTTTGCTTGGAGGATTTGGAATCCTCTTTTGATGCAGCATCTGCCAATGCACTCCCTGAGCACTCTAAGTTTAATTGTGACTACAAGCTCACGGTGGATCTGATGCATATCTATTCCCCTATTTACCCATTGACTGTCCGGGAGGAGAAGGCGGTGGATCTGTGGGTGAAAGAACAGTTAGCCAAGGGTGCGATTTTTCAGCGTACCTCCCCTGTATACTACCCCCTACTCTTCGTGGAGAAGTCTGATGGTACCTTACGCCCTTGCGTAGACTATGGTAAACTTAACAACGTTACTGTACCAGACCTCCACCCCTTCCCTTTGTATTTGCAGATTGCACGTTATGTGGGGAAGGCGAAGGTCTTCTCCAAGTTTGATTGCCTCAACGCGTTCAATCAGATCTGGATTAAAAAGGGACAAGAGTGGTTGACCACATTCAAGACCAGAAAAGGGATCTTCTAGTTTCAGGTCATGCCCTTTGGGTTTAAGAATGCACCAGCTATCTTTCAACGCCGCATTGATGCAGCGTTGAGGGACCTGTTACAAGTATGCGCGGTCGCCTACATGGATGATATCCTGGTGTTTTCCCCTGATCAGGAGTCCCATGCAGTTCACCTTCAGCAAGTGGTGGAGCGGTTAAAGGCAGGCAGCCTTACATTGAAAATTTCCAAGTGCGAGTTTTTAAGTCACAGGTCACGTTTCTGGGCAACGTCTTGTTTGACCAAGGACACATGATAACTCCAGACAAGGAGAAGGCGATTCATGATTGGCCTACCCCCACCTCGGTTAAGGAATTAAGGAGCTTTTTGGGGACACGCACGTTTTTCAAGAAGTTCGCTCCCAATCTGGCTGAGGTGGCAGCTCCCCTATACAAGGCTAGCGGTGCCAAGGTGCTTCAGTTATCATCCATTTTGGAGGATGCTATTCAAGCAGTGAAGTGCACCCTGTTGTCCATGATTGTTCTTCGCCATGTTGACCCTTCCAAGGAGTTCATTGTGTTGACTGATGCCTCCAACTTCGCCATAGCGGCCGCCTTGTTACAAGTAGGCAAAGATGGGATAGAGCATCCGGAGGGATATTTTTCTAGTAAAATGTCTTTGCCAGAGTTGAATTATGCCGTTTACAGCAAAGAGCTACTAGCAGTGGCGGAGGCACTGACATATTGGCATCACCACTTGAATGGCTCTACCCAACCATTCCCTGTACATACAGACCACTGTGCCTTGCTGTACTACCGCGCGCCTCATGTCCTAACCCCATGGCAGACCCATTGGCATGAGACCCTGGCCCAGTTTGCATTCACGTATGAATTCACCAAGGGCAAGGATTATGGTTTGGAAGATGCTTTATGCCGCAACCCTGATTTAGCCCCTGACCCCAAGGAGGTAGAGGTGAACAACACCCAGTTGATGATCCCTCCAAGTAAAATTCTGTTGTTGCTTCCCTCTCCCCTGTCTTACGGGCCAGCGCTTGCACTTCTGAATAACGTGGAGGAATATGGTATGTTCAGAAAGGTCGTCCTCTCTCAGCCTCTGTTGGGCGAATATGCCATGGTCCTTGCAAAGAGCGCATCAAATCAAGAGGATCTATCCAGGGGCTATCATGTAAAGGATGAGATGGTGTGGTTCCGGGGACGCCTTTGGGTACCTGCTAGACAACTGCGCCTGGAAATCATTCGGGACCATCATGATGGAATCACCATTTGTCATCTGGGGAAAGCAAAGACCTTGGATTTGATATGTCGCACATACAACCGGAAGGGATTGACAGCTCAGGTGGGCCGTTATTGCAAGGAGTGCCTGGTATGCAATCAGATGAAACCCAATCGTCAACCTTTAGCAGGGTTGTTGGTACCAGTCCAAAAGGCTGATGGGCCCTGGACTTCCATCTCAGTTAATTTCATTGGGGAGTTACCAGTTTCGGATAGTTATGATGCCATCATGGTAGTGGTGGACAGGTTCACAAAGTTTGCCCACTTTAGCCCTTGCAGAACCGCCATAACCGTAGCTGAGATGGCTAGGCTTTTCTTTGCCCATGTGTTTGCGCTACATGGGGTCTTCAAGAAATTATCAGTGACCGGGGCCCTCAGTTTACATCCATTTTTTGGGAAGAGTTGTGTAAGACTCTTCAAATTCGCCCTTGCCATTCAACTGCCTATCAACCCCAATCATATGGGCAGACTGAACGAGTTAACCAGTGCTTGGAACAGTTTCTGCGGTATTACACCGCTTCAAATCATTCAAATTGGGCTTCGCACCTTCCAATGGCCCAGTTTAGCTACAACAATACCTTGCACTATTCGATTAGCTGTTCCCCATTTTTCGCCAGCCATGGCTTTAACCCCGCCTTTAACATGGAGCCCAGTTGTGAGTCAAAGGTTGAAGCGGTGGTGGACTTTGCCAAGACAATCAAGAAGGTCCACCAGGGGGTTTCCACAAGCTTGGAGGCGGCTATGCAGGTATATAAGGAGAACGCCAATGGGAAGCGCCGAGTGGGTCCTGAATACAAGGAAGGGGATCTCGTGATGCTTGATGCTCGCAACATCCTAGTCAAGCAGCCATGTAAAAAGCTGAGACCAAAGAGGATTGGCCCCTACCGCGTTGTTAGAAAGGTGGGCCATGCCTCATACCAGCTAGATCTCCCCCCTCATTCCAGATCTTCTCTGTGTTTCATGAGAGCAAATTGATGTTGTTTGAAGGCCCCCCACCTGAGACTCCTGAGGCCTATCTCGTGGATGGGGCGCCAGAGTTGGAAGTAAAAGAGATTGTTGCCTTACGCCGCATTAAAAGAAGACTTGAGTACCTGGTATCCTGGAAGGGCTTTGACGCTGCAGAAAACAGTTGGGTTCCAGCGCGCGACTGTGTGCATGCCCAAGAATTGATTGATGCCTTCCACCAGCATTTCCCCCAGGCTGCCAGATCTCAACCAAAACTGACTGTCGCTTTCATCAAGTTGGCCCCTACCCACAAGAACTTTTCCCTGGTGCAAGCCCCTGGAGGGGGGGGTTGAGCCCCATCAGGAGGAGAGGGTACTGTCATGTGAACATAATAATAGTGGGGACCAACCCCAAAGATAAGGCTGGGCGCTTGGAGGCCCAAAAGGTGAAGTTACAGGTCCTCCCAGACCTGAAAAACACCCTAGACCAGCGCTGGGTAAGGGCAAAATATGCCCAGGTTGGTCCTAGTTGGGTGCCAAGTGCCCAGCCCTTGACAATAAGCCAGGCGTTGAAATGAACGATTTACTGAATGAATAAGGATGGTTCAATTTGGCTAGTCAAGGAGAGGGTTTTAAAAACCCGTTTGATTTTTGAAATAACTCGCTCAGGTCAAATCCAACTTTAATTGATCACTCGAGTGAAGTTGGTTTTGGCCTAATCCATCAACTCTGATGGCAGTATCACCCTATTGGTGGGTCGATGCTTTGGCCAACTGCAGCATTAACCCTATTTCCACGGTCAAGTTTATTTACGTTTTCCCAGACCAACTGTCCTTGTTGGTTGACTCCCAAATAAACCTATACCCCATCTTAAGTTATTTTAATTTTATGATATTCCAAATGCTCCTGTGCACAAACCTTTTCGAGGAGGTCGCGCGCTCCATTATACTTGCTATGGCAAGTACCATTCAGCTCTCCCCTCATGCACCGTTTGTCTACCCAGGATCCCTCCAACCTTGGTCGCCTGCCCCATCTGATTTGTGCACCGCGTCGCCCTTATATGAGGTTTTATTATAAAATTCACCATTTTATGCCTAAGTGGTTATTGCTCCAGCACCCTCTGCTGGGCTCTAATCACATTAGCCCTAACGGCTAGTTCCCTGGCGTTGGCCTGGTGCACCGCGCACTGCCACTTTGGGAATAGAAGAGTTATATACACTCACCTTACAAGAACTCAGAGCCTGAAGGGGAATATTCGCTTTATTAAATGAATGTGGAGGTATCCACCAGAAGCTTTTAGTATAGTAAGTCATCAGGCTGGGTTCTGATCCCAACGCAAAGAGACTCTTGGGAATCATTAGAGACATATAAATTTGAATCAGCGGAGGTAGAGCATCCCATCTTTACTCTGCTTGAGCTTTTCCCTGACCGATCATACCAGATCTCACTGCATACACCTGCTTTTTTCCTAGAAATTGGCTGCACAATGCCCTATTCATCTGCATAAGAATCAAGCATTCATAAAGGGCTCACTTCTATAGTTTGTGATGAAAGATTCAAGTTAAAAATTAGCCAAAGTATTGAAGTTAGGCTGGGGATGGGGCGGCTGAGCATAAGGAGAGCGAAAAGGATCCATTGACTTATAGTTGGACGAATATTTCCCAAAAGGCTCATAACTTGGTATTGCTGTCCATATCATAAGGAAATGCCACAGCAGTAGCAGGGGCTTCCACTCCCCATTAGGAGCACTGAATATAGCAGAAAGATGGTGCAAAGTGTTAACAATTTTTTAAGCCCTGCATCTTCATCCAGTACATGAAATATAATTATGCAATCCATGGTATAGTTTGACTGCCACCCTCATCACTATGCCTACATCTTTGGAGTATAAAATAAATTCTTCTATTAACTCATTTTTCAGCTGTGAAATGCTCTACGAACTTTATAAGAGACTCATTCTTGTGAAACTGTATGGTCATAAGTTGGCTTTACGCTGCGCCATCTTAGCTGCACCCCCAAACAAATGGAGCACAGTCTCCTTTACCTCTTGATAAAAAATGAAACTAGTTTAATGTAATAGGTGACCTGATTGGCGCTCTCCACACCCAAAGCGGACATCAACAGTTTCACTTTCTGCCATTCTGAGACCCCGTCCACAGCAAATTCAAATCGTTTAAAATACCTGTGCATATTTTCATAATGACTGAAGAGCAGTAATTTCTTGATCTGAACAATTTCACCTCACTCCAGGCTCCAGCCGCGAGGAACAGTAAAATTAAGTTTTAATCAACCAGGGGAAACATTCCCTTGTGAGCTAGCATAGGGTCATATGGATGGATGCAAATCTGCTAAAGTGGACTCCAAAGAAGTTGGGTTGTGAAGAGGGACTGCTGTGACCCCAAGGGTTACTCACTAGCTAATCCGTAGCATTTTTCTCCTGACTCACCGCTGACTACACCTTTCCCCACTGTCCCAGGCTGTTCAGCAAAATGTTCAATGATTATTCACTCTACTTTAACTGAGTAGCACCAGCACCAACCACCTTGCACCTCCTGTTGAAGTGCTTCATACTAAATTTTGCAACTTGCGACAAGATTTTTGATTGGAGTCCGGTTTACACTCCATTGTTTGAAGCCATGAGAAAACGTCCTCCACTGTGCTTTGCATTCTTGAGTTCCTATGTCCAGTGTCACGCGCTTGTAAGCTGGCGTCATCTACTTGATTAATGAGGGCGGCTCACTCTTGCACCAGCTCCACATTGGCCCAATAAGGGGTATCCAATTGCACACATATATCCGCATATTCTACTGTCTCAATGAACAGAAGGGTAATTGCCTGGCTACAATCCGCCTGATTAACACTTTTCAATTGTGTAACCTGACTCAGCAACTGACAATATTCTGTGGATGCCAAAAAAGAGATGAGGATATGGTTAGTCATTTGCTGATTACTCTACTCAATGCAAAGTTGACTAATTTCAGCTGCCACAGAGTCATTGTGATCCGTTATCCACCGCTCTGTCAGAGCAACCTATCTCTAACATGAGCTAATGTTGCTTTAATTGCTTCTGCCCAATCTGCCAGTTCTGTCATAAACTGCTAAGTGTTACTCCTAATGTGGTGACATCCCAAATCCATTCTGCCGAGAGGCCACACTGATCCAACAGTTCCCCTATCACTTGAGGTAATTCCTGATTCAGCTGTGGAACCAAAACGTCCAAACGACGATGGAAATACACAACACAGTGGTTCACATGTACCAGTTCCTCATGAACTAAAATAGAGTGATCAAGGCATATGAGTAGAAGGATAGTATTGATCTGATGAACTTGGATGACCTGCATGACGTCCCCAATATCAATGTTGTGGCGGGCCAGCACACGCAGTAGCTGGAAGATTGATGGATGCATGGGCACAACTAAATATTCTTTGGTTCCATGGGTACTAAGCTGATGAGACAGTCCCAGGGTAGTTGCATTAAGATAGGACATATAAAACGCATAGCAGTTTCTTCCTAGTCCTGTTGATTGTAAAATAAGCTCATAGCATGCTCCCCCACCTCACTTTCATAAAGTCAATACCCCACAGAAGTCATTCTATAATGCCCCGCAGCTACTGGGGGGTTACATTTGTAGAGATACCTTATTGATCCGCAGCCAACTCAGGATAAGTTCCTAACTGTAAATCGATCATAGAATCTTCATGACCTGGCTCCATCACCTTAAAAAGTGCCAGTTTATAGTGGGATGCTTTCCTAGCTTCCTCAGATATAAAGCGTGAAATACAATCAGGTTTAGGCGTAATAAGTGAGGGCTCGCCATGTTACCTAGTGCTGATAATCTAAAGATGACCAGTGGTCCCCTGTATGAGCACCACTGTAATTTTTCAGCATAATAGGTTCAATTCCGCCAAGCTAGCTTGCATAGAGCATTAGCCACTGAACAACCAAAATGGACAACATATAGATTGCTAACTCCTGATAAGACCTGAAAGATATAATAAATGGAGCATGTGGGAATTTATATGACCACATTATCCAGCTTGTGATTTATCTAAGCTTTAATTAATTTACAATAATTGGTTCATTTATTCAATTTAGCTTATTGATTAAGCTTTGAGACTTTGATCATTTAATCCATCTCACCAGCAATAATCACCAATTAAAATGGTTAATAGTAATTCTCATAGGATCAGATCCAATGATAATTACAGTTAAAATTTCATCAGAGATCGTTGCTGACAATTTTGAGATAAGTAAATTAACTTGAAATGGATAATTACTCATGGGAAATCGTCAGGTCTGATAGCCAACATGTGAATAGCAATTTAATTATGCTATTCCTCATGAATATCAGCTGGAGTATTCCCTGCAATTAAACTAATATCCCTTTTCTGTCAGCTAGGCATGCCAAGATATCCCTTTTCAGCTAGGTGTGCTGAGAACCTTGTAGATATTCCTTTTCTGTCAGCTAGGTGTGCCGAGAACCTTGTGGTTACCATTAGTACCCCATATTCCATGTTCTTCCTCATTTTTACCCTATAAATATTCCCTCTCTCTACAAATAAAAAACACCTTAGTACTGTGAATAATTTATTGTTTACTTTGTAGATTGGTTACTTCAAAGTAAAGTTGTGAAGAAGTCTTCCATCTAAGTGTCAATGCCAGAGTGAGGCCAAAGTCACTTAAATCATTTTATATTGCCAGAGTAGGGCTGAAGCTACCCAATTACCCAAACTCGACTAGGCTGATTGTCTTCATAAAATTAGCAAATTTGTGTTTATTCCCAGAAACGATAGTTAAGCAAACTTGTGCACCAGTAGAAACCCTGCAGTTTTTACATGTGGTGCTCACTACAAGGGCTGAGTTGAGCTTATAAGAACTTAATAATGCCATATTATCTGACTAATATGGAACATTGAAGAAATAAAGAAATAGGGTCATCAGCAGACCACCAAGGAAATATCCAACTAGAGGATGGAATGCTGGTGGATCCTCAATACATCCGTCTATCAATGATTGGAATAAATGAGTTCGTTGTAATGATTTATGAACCACCTTTATAGCAAATCTGAGATAATATACCCAGCATCAGTGATATCCTAATGAGTGATTCCAAATTTTGCTGACCAATACATTAGACAAAGCTGTGGATTATTCCACCACACTACCAATTAGGAAGAGCGAAGATGACACTTCAAAAACTTCCTTATTATGAAAAACTCAAACATTAATAGGGTCTTGTGGAGCGTTGGTAATATTGGCGATAATATTTTTAAATATTTACAGCTGACTACCTAAAACATGATAGCCATCCAAGTATGGCAGTAGGCAGTGATCGCCAATCTTGTTGAGTATACTCAAAATAACTGCGTACAACAGCAGGCGCTGATGTGACAATTAGATGTCAGTTTTAAGCAGATTTGCACTGGTTTAGATTCCACATCACAGTGTGTCCACCAATCAAACAACCAAATCAAGCATCTGGTAGCCAAATTAAATACAAAACTTTGGGGAATAGTTGAGGAGATCATCAACCAAATTGGGTTCAACTACCAATGGAAACATGATGTGGGTAATCATTGCCAATTAGCTGAACCAAATAGCACTGATTTGATTCGAGCTCAGGAGGCAGCTGTGCCAATGGCTGCAGCCAACACCAAAACTCACACAGTCTTGCTCAATGTTGTTAAAGGAAAACATGAAATTAAGAAATCGTCAATGATATGGAAAGAAAATTTGAATGACTCAATGAAGAGATGAGAGCTGATAATGATAAGCTTTGCACGGAAATAGAAATATTCAACAAGAACGCTTTAGAATTGGCAACTCAATCTGAGTTAGATTCATTGAAACTTAAAGTCATTAAATTAAATGATGAAATGTCCAAGTATAAAAAAGAGAACCGAGAAATGTATGAGCATTTATTCCATGTCCAAAACTGAGAGGGCAAGTTGTAGAAAGAAGTCAAAACTCTGATAGCAATTTTATAAGAAGAAATAGATAAGAATTGTCAACTTTGAGAAAATGACTGAAAATGCTTGGCTTGAGAAGATAAAATCCTGAGATGATTGGATAACCTCAAAAACTCTAAGTGTACTTGTTCACAGGATGAGTAACATGATGAAAATTTGTTCTGGGAGGAATTGACATCCATTGAAGCAGAAGTATCGCCAACAGCATTGTTCAATCTGTTCAGGAAATGCCCCCAACCTTTGCGGCACTTCCTGAAGTAACACCCAAAGCAACTCCAATGTCTGGTCAAATCCCGATTAGAAGTGCTAGTCTGATTATTGTTGAAGATTTCAGTAGTACTCCAAAGTTGCCTGTTTTTCATCAGGATATTGCACCTGCCTTCTTATGGTTATTTAAAATGACAGTGTAAAGTTATAGTGAATGACAAAAAGCTGTCACGGTCATGAATTGTCTGGATGCTTCATGCCAAAACCTAGTTTTGCCTTACCTTCATGGGGAGAACTGGAGTTACAAGGAGGTGAAGGAGGCAATTCTGACCGAATTTGGTAGTCCAGATAAGATGGCAGCAAAAAAAATAAGAATTCATGGGCATTCAATTTAAAAGGGTGAAACCGTGGGTGCATTTGCTGATCATTTCTATGAGGAAGCTCAGATCCTCAATGGGGCCAATATGATGACCAATTTTCACGGAAGAACTGTGATGCAAAACGCGTTGCGCCCTCATCAAGTTTTACAACAAATGATGTCCTCCACTTTGACTAGTAAATACAACATTGCTCAAATGGTAGAACAACTAAGAGTTTTATCAGCAACGTTTGACACACCAAATTGTACATATAATCTGAATAACCAGTCAAACAATAAAAAGGATCATGATGATTCCCCAACAAATCAAGAGATTTCAACAATCGTGGAAATCAAGATAAACTGAATGAAGGAGCTAAACCATTCAAGCCTCGTTTAGTGTGCAATAAGTCTGGACAGCCTGGGCACTTCACCAATAACTGTGGACAACGCAAACCAAAGGATCAGGTTAACTTATTCCAGCTTAATGATAAACAGGAAACTTCCGATGGGGAGGGAAAAGATCATGTGGTCTAGATGTGGAACTGTCTAGAACCACAGGTAACCAAGCTCCCCCAGATAAATCAGATAGTTTGGACAAGTCAGATTTATATGTGGATGATCCTGAATTAGATCACTTTCATCAGATTGTGTACCAAGATGTAAACATAATAACAAGATTGAAATCGAAGGAGATTGCCCCCAAAATTATACAGGTGGTAGCTCAGCCATATGCCCGACAGATAAAGGAGAAGGTCCAAAACGCTGAAGATGAGATGGACTTATTGAATACCAAGTTAGATGGAGTTAATGTATCAATTCCAATTGGTACAATTCAATAAACGTTCCCTGATATATCAGCACAATTAATCATACCTTGGATTCAGCCAATGAATCTGCTATACATGCAGTAAACAATAGCTTCTCTTATTTTTCTGAGTGCATGTACACACATATTTTGGTGAACCAAATCCCCATCAGAGCAATAATTGACGGTTGAGCGCCGATTAATATAGTATCGATCAGATTAGTAAAGAAATTAAAGGCCAAACTGAATTTGGAGCATCAGAAGCAGTATGGGACGGCAGGCCCTGACTCTACAACTTCCTGTGGGGCTTATAGCGCTCTACCGCTACAGTTTGGATCATTTGTCATATCAGCTCCAGTGATTTGTTTTAGCTAACCAAAATTATGACATACTCATTGGCACTGACTTCATGCGAAAGTATGGGGTCAAATGTGACTTTGAGGAAGACACTTTGACGATTCTGGGGCAGACGTTGCCACTGGTATATCAATGTGAGGGAAAGCACCCATTAGTAGAAGGAAAAATTTCATCAACTTAGTCTATAAGGATGGACTAATACCTATTGGTTACAAATTAGTCAGAAGAAAAGCCCAGAAATTACCTAAATATGTAAACAAAAATTATGGGATCCCGATCTGTTCTAAAGAATTTGTCATAATTTAGCTGGGAATGCAACAAATTGTGGTGACTGGACTGACCTTGGAGATCCCAGAGCAGTTATATTCAGAAATCAAAGCTCCTTGGCAACAATCAAGGATTGAACATTGGGTAGCCCTAGGAATTTTAATCCCTGGTCATGAGGAGATTTGGGTCCTTTTAGCCAATCTGGGAAAATCTCCAATAAAGTTCAAATGACACCATGTGGTTGCATTTTCCCAACTAAAACTGGTATTGAAGATTTGTTCCTTCCACGTATTTAGTAAATTGGACAAATTGGGACTTCCAAAAGAAACTGACAGGAATATTCATATGCTAATCAAATGGGATCAGTTAACCGGATTAACGGAAGACCAGAAAAATGAAGTTCTAGCCTTATTCAAGAAATACCAAGTTATTTTTGTGCAGGATGATCATGATCTTGGATGTGCAAAGGATGTTTTGCACTGAGTCAATACTGGAGATAATGGGCCGATTCAATTGAGGCCTATTCGATGGTCTAGGTGGAAGAGGCAGTTGTTGCCAAAGAAATTGTGAAACTCTTGGAGCATGGAATGCTCGTACCATCATCCAGCCTATGGGTGAGTCCTATATTAATAGTTAAGAAGAAAGATGGTTTGAATCGAGTCATAATAGATTACTGACAGTTAAATAAAATTATGAAAAAGGACTTGTACCCCCTGCCTAGGATCAATGACGCGCTGGACCAGTTAGGAGGAGCCAAGTTTTTCTCCGCCATGTTCTTAATCTCCAGATATTGGCAGATAGATATGCCCCCAGAAGACCAAGAGAAGTGTGCTATTATCACAGCACAGGGGTTGTATCACTGACGAGGATGCCTTAAGGCTTATGCAACGCCCCCTCAACATTTCAATGGGCTATGGACATGATTCTGTTTGGATCTGAAGCTGTCCTGTGTACTGGTTTATCTGGATGAAATTAATGTATTCAGCCGAATGTTTACTAATTATCTACAACATCTTGAGGAAGTATTCAAGTGACTGGCTTTAGTGAATCTCAAAATCAAGCCAAAAAATGCCATTTCTTTAATGATGAATTAGAATACTTAGGATTCTTAATTAATGCTGAGGGACTTAAGCCCCAAGTCCAAAAGATAGAAGCAATTAATCAGATGTCAGTCCCCAAGAGCGTATGTAATATTCAAGTTTTCCTCAGAATGATTGGCTATTATCTCCAATTCATTAAGGATTTCACAAATATAGCCAAGCCGCTTTTCCACCTATTGAAAGATCTAAAGAAGGGATTCATCTGGAGTGATGAGGCTCAACTTGCATTTGATGCATTAAGGAAATACTTGACAACGAGTCCAATTTAAAATACCCAAATTTTTATAAGCTGTTATTATTCAATTGGATGTGTTGCTGACAGCAGTAGTAGCCATCCTTAGCCAAGTGGATGATAAGGGGGATGAACACCATGTAGCATATGTCAGCTGAACACTATTTAAGGCCGAGAGGAACTATACAGTTACAGAGTGAGAGTGTCTTGCAGTTATTAATGCCTGTAAGCAGTTTTGAGTCTATATCCATGGAATGCACTTCAAGGTTGTGACTGACCATGCCTGTCTCCTATGGCTTCATAACCTTAAAGAACCAGAAGGGAGATTGGCGCGGTGGGCTTTGAAGTTACAAGCCTATGACTTTGAGATAGAATATTAGGCTGGAGATAAGAATTAGAACGCTGATGGTCTGTCTAGGTTGCCAACCATTTTTGCTTTGCAAGATCGTGCTGATGATCTATTTGAGAGAATGATCTGTGGGGAATTGCAGGAAGAGCCAACCAAAATTAAAAAGGGTTAAAGAAGGCAATGGAAAATACTGATCTTGTTAATGGACAATTATTCAAAATAACTTACAAAAAGAGGCTTTTATTTCTGAAACCATTGGAATGCACTGAGATAATTTGGGCCACCCACAAGGTCATTGGACATGGGTGGGTCAAAGAAGATGCTGAACATCTCCAGCAATACTACTATTGGGAGTCACTGAATTTTGATGTTACTGATTATATTACCTGTTGCGTGGAATGTCAGATCCATAAGCCCCATAAAACTGTGACAAATTACCAATTAGTGAAGCCAGGGTTTGCTTGGCACATGGTTTCAATTGACGTTATGGGACCAAAAGAGTGCAAGTACAGGCATTGTACATTACATAATAGTAGTGATTGACCACCTTATGAGGTGGGTTGAAACCCAAGCCTTATGTCGAGCAGATGCCTTAAGTACTGCCGAGTTTAACATGGAACAGGTGGTATATCGACATGGGTTTCCCCAAGTGTTGCTGAGTGACAACGGGACTAATTTTACCTCATTCATAATTCCACACCTGAATGAACTAATGGGAATTAAGGGGGTGGACTCTGCACCCTATTGGCCTGAAACAAATGGAGTTGTGGAACGAGTCAAAGGGACAATTGCCTCTATGCTAAGGAAGCTGATCTCAGGTAAAGCGTCATCTTGGGCGTCTTATCTAAGTTTAGTAACTTTTGCATATAATATCAGTTTCAATTTGGCAATGGGAAAAATGCCATTTGAATTATTTTATGGTCATAGAGCAGCATTGCCGCCAATTTTCTATTCAGCAGTGGACCCAACTCTGGGGATGAGCGCGGAAAAATATCTATATTGACTTGTGAAATTAATAGTGGATCTACAATCTCAAGCCTATGATACAACAATCAAGAGAAGGTTTCAGGCTAAAAAAGCTGATGATAAGAGTTGATCCACTATTTGGGAATTTACAATTGGAGATCAAGTAGCATATTGCGATACTCAGGGTTCAGTCACCAAAAGTGTGACAAACGGGGTCTTTCCACATTGCCACAAAGCAGTTGGGCAAGAGGGCCCATGTGAGGGCACATAGGCAAGAGATGGCCGCTTTGGTGAGGTCCCGCGTTTGTTGGCTTGAAGAGTGATTTAGATATCCTTGGAACACTGTAAGGATGATGCTCACACTGAGGAGGGCAGTTTGGCCTCCAGAGAGAGCATACAGAGAGGCGACAGCTCTGTTGAAATTCGTGGAATGGTCCATGTTGATTCACATAAAATCCACAATTTTCCTTGAAATCTCAAATAAATGATTTCAAAGTTTCAAAATTTTATTTTCAATTTTATATATTTTTATTGTACATATTAGAAGACGAAGTTGTCTTAAACACCTTTGCTTGGTTTGTTTTATATAAGGGAATGGGGAATATGGGGAAAGAAACTTTCTTTTACCGCTTGAAGTCACTTTTGAGAGATTTTAAATTTAAAGTTTTTTTATCCACAGCCGTCTGCCCAAACCTATTCTTTGATGTCCTTGGCTCCGCCGCCTGCCACCCCAGTGTAAGCAGCAGTGCACCCCCACCTAGCATTTTCCGCCCTGTGGGCAAGTGTGTTCGGATGGGCTCAAACAGCCCACCCACTGCTTCCAACCATTTTGTCCCCCCACGGGACTAAACGCTCCACCTGGCGCGCGTTCACCATTCTCGCCCCCATCCTCTTGCCCTCCCTCGCTCTGCCATTCGCTATTGCCCCAGAGTGGACTATGGGCGTTTGTTCCCATATGCTGATAAGGCAATTATTGAGCTAGCCACTGCGGCCTTTGCGCCAGCTGGCTTTATAGACTTCCGCCCTTTTAAGGGCTACTTTGACGTTGGGTTCCAATCTGAGGAGGATGCTGAAGCGGCAGCACAAAATCCTCTAATTTATAAAAAAACCCCATTCCCACAACTCGTACTCGCCTCCCTTCAGACACCACGCTGGTGGTATCCTTTGAAAATCTCTTATCCCACCTTCCACACCAGGTTTTGTATGACCAGTTGGTCGTGGGGCTCATGGCTTATGGCACTCAGCTCAACCTCATTTTTGCCATTCCATCTGGTGCGGAGCGCCTTGCTGCTCCTCGGGCAACAGCCACCATCATACCACACCACCCTACCATAGCCCAAAAATCCCACCCCGCGCTAGTGTGGCTGCAGCGCCTGATCATTTCTTTTGGGCTTGAGTTGATAATGATAGGCAGATTTGTTCCCTCTGCTTTGGCCTTGACCATGCAAAAAGAGCGTGCCCTCAGGCCAAGTCCGCTGCTGCGGCTTCTGAGCCTCCCTCTGGAGGTTCAGTATGGGGCGCTTTGCTGCCCCATCTCACCCTCCAATCTTGTTCAGTGGGCCCACATGGAAAATCAGCCCCCCAAAACCTCCAGCCTCACTCTCCCACCTAAATCTACCCCAGCTAATCAGAGCAATGCTTGGACCACCATTGGCACTGAAGCAGCTGCCCAATCGCCCAATCCCACCCACCCAAATTTAAACGCCACTATTCCAGTGAACCAAAATCCATGGGATCTATTGGCTGAAACTGACGAATCAGGTAATGTCCTCATTAGTAAGCATACAGGTCAACCTCTCTGCCAAGGCAATTATGGTCAGGCGGAATTTTCCTTCCTGACTTTGATGAAACCCCTACCCCTCGTCGTTTCGCTCCTCTGCCCAATACAGCCCCCTTCCAAAGTGATCACCAGCTCACCTTAGCTGCGGTGGCCTCTCCTCATTGCCCAAAACTACGCACCGCGGTGGCCTAGTCAGTGGCTCAGCTCCAGCATGGCTTGCCCACCCTCTTCATCCCCGCGACTTCCCTGAATCTCCCTGCAGTGACATCTCAAAACTATTCGAAGATGCTGAAGTTGCTGTTATGAATGTTGCAACGATTGCTTCATTCAACCCTCAGCCAAAATCACCCACCACAGTATCTCCCTTTTCACCCAACTTCCTGAAGCCTGAAAAGAAGCTGAAGTTCTCCTCGCAGCTTTTGTTGAAACACTTTCCTGTCGTTATCTTGATGCAGAAGTGGAAAACTCCTACTACGCTGACCTCAGCCCCCACTATGCAGATGCCCCAACGCCCTGGCTCTCTGCTCTGATCTGGTACTGTAACCAACACCCCTTGATCGAGGTGGGTCTTTCTGAAAACCAACCCCCGACCCCTCCTCACCCTCTGCCATGGTGGGTTAGCTGTTTCTGCTTCCCACCTGGTTTGTTGTTTTGTTTTGTCATTTTGAGTGTTGTGTTTGGTACTGTCCATCCCCTGGTCAGCATACCTCAAATAAATTGAATTGAGGAATATGGGGAAATTGGACCCCGCGGAGTCCGCGGGTGGCAGACTATCCGCGGGCCTACTTTGAGAATTTTGGTCTCCAATATTCTCATCTAGGCCCATTATAGACCATCTTTCAAGCACCTGTGGCATTATGAAAACTTTTTTGCATATACGAGGTGTGGCAGAAAAGTAATGAGACTGGAAACACTGCAAGCGATCTGGCAATGCTGCGCTGTTGTCCTTGACAGAGCACGTGTATCAGCCCCCTCCCATCTCTCAGTGAGATTTTCAACTCCTTCCATTAACTACATGATTGTTGTGACTGCTATTAGTGAAGTTGTATTTTGGTTGTGCGTCACGCAAAATGGAACAGCGTAATTTGGAGCAACGTTGTGCCATTAAATTTTGTGTTAAGCTTGGAGAATCGGCAAGTGTGATGTTTGAAAAGTTAAAGCAAGAGTATGGGGAACATTCTTTATCCCAAGCTCAAGTTTTTCGTTGGCATAAATCATTTTTGGAAGGCAGAGAACACGTTGAAGATGAACACCGCTCAGGGAGGCTATAACTTCTAAAACTGACGAAAACATCTAACGTGTGAACATTCTTGTGAGATCAGACTGTCGATTAACTTAAGAATGTTGAGTGAGAATTAAATTTGAACAGATTTACCATTCATCAAATTTTGACTGAACATTTGCACATGTGAAAGGTCTGTGCCAAAATGGTGCTGACAAACCTCACAATTGAGCAGAAGGACAATCAAAAAAACAAGTGTCTTGATCTTCTTGACAGAATTGCCAATGAGCAAGATTTCTTTAGTAGTGTAATCACAGGTGATGAATCATGGATTTTTCAATACAATACTGAGATTAAGAGGCAAAGTGAGGAGTGGCACACTGCAAGTTCTCCTCAACCAAAGAAAGCTCGAATGAGCAAATCAAAGATCAAACCAATGCTGATTTGTTTTTTTGACAGAAGGGGAATTGTCCACAAAGAATTTGTTCCTCCAGGACAAACTGTCAACCAAGTTATTTATAAAGACGTCCTTGAAAGGCTCAGAAAAAGGGTCATTCGCGTGAGACCGGACATTGCAGACAAATGGATGCTCCATCATGACAACGCCCCATGTCACACTGCCCTCTCTGTCACAGAATTTTTGACTTCAAAAGGCATTCCTGTGGTTCCCCAGCCCCCCTATTCACCTGACCTCAGTCCCTGTGACTTTTTCCTATTTCCTAAACTGAAAAATGTCCTCAAAGGACGGCATTTAGGGACTTTAGAAAACATCCAAAAGAGTGTAACGGACATGCTACAGACCATACCGGTTGAAGACTTCCAGTGCTGCTACCAACAGTGGGAACAACGTCTCCATCGGTGTGTAGCTGCCCAAGGGAACTACTTTGAAGGGGATAAAATTGATGTTTGAAAAAAATAAAAACTTTTGGTAAGTAAAAAATCAGTCTCAGTACTTTTCTACCACACCTCATATTTCTGTTCATTGAGGATGAATTAGAGCTCGCCTCCACCTTATTGCTAAAATTCCCATTTTTGGTATAATTTGGCCTGGCAGCCCCCTCTTTACCGGGCTGCCTTTCACCATGGCTCTCAATAATTTTGATGAGCTGTGGATTCAGCTTGGCGGCTCCTGATTTGTTGAGCTGCCCAATGCCATCATTTCCTTTTCTGGAGTTATTTGGCTTGGCAGCTCCTGATTCGTCAAGCTGCCAAATGCTGACATTTCCTCTTTTAGTGTTATTTGGCATGGCAGCTCCTGATTTGCTGAGCTGCCCGATGCCATGATTCATGCCACTTCCATTTTTGGCATAATTTGGCTTGGCAGCCCCTGATTCGCTGAGCTGCTCTTTGCCATCGCCAATTAATACACATGAGGTCTCAGAATTTGGGTTGGCAGCCTCTGATTGGCCCAGTTGACATTTACGTCAACTTTTGCTGCCTTTGCCTCAAGATTTTGTAAGTTTTGAGGCATCTGATTCATCAGAATGCCATTTCTGAGGGTCATTGCCCTCGAGCTAATGCTTTTATGTATATTTGGTGTGACACTATTAGCCACAATCCCCGCCTTAGGGGGGTCAGGGCTATGTGGCGGTCAGGCAGCGCCTTGACTGTCACAGAAATAAGCTAGATGTGTTATGGTCAGGACCATTTGAGGGTCTTGATAAAATGGCGAACAATGCCTACATAATCAAGAATATATCCAATGGTCATGTGATTAATAGAGTACACAGCAGATTTCTCAAAAAATGGTATTAAAAAAACTATATATATATATATATATGAAAGAAAAAAATGAAAAAAAAACTAAAAATAATGAAAAAATAGATAAAAAAGAAAAAAATAATTAAATAAATAATAAAAAAGAGAAGTTATTTTAAATTATTTTTTTAAAACCTTGGGTTGCAAATTGCGAGCTCCTCTTTGACACCTCTGGGGGAAGGGAGGTTGAACGACAATGTTGTGGAAGAGGTCACCAAAGTTAATCTAAGAGCAAATGCTTGCAATGGAAAGAGCTAGCCAAAACCAAGTTCTTTGAAATTAAGGAGGATTTTGCAAATATGCAATAATGGGAAGGGTAATGGGGACGTCCAGTTAAGGAAGTTGGGATACCCCAGATTGGGGAGGAAAACAGCAATGCAGAAATATGCAATCTGCAAACAAGTCCATGTAATCTTAATATGGCACAGGTGCCAAAAGCTGTATCCGGAGTGCTTGATGATGGGCTTCAACAGGAACAATTGAAATATGAGTGAACAACAAACAAGGGAAATGTGCAGGGGGCTGCTGAACCATACCACTGATTATTGCCATTAAGGAAGATATTGCCAGATAGTCCCTGTTGTGAAGTAATTGTGCAATCAGTTGATAGCATCTTGGAGGCAGCAGCTGTGGGCCTTGTGGAACCGGAAGGGAAAAGAAAGGTGAAAATTTGGTGAGGCGGGGAGTGAAGTAGCCCACATACATTGTACTTGCCCTGCGAATCTGAGTGCAAAGGAGGCAGAATCCCAATCAAGTAAACTATCGAGGTCATGAGGCGCAAAGGAGATATTAAGGGCCTCAGTCAATTTACCCCAAAGTTCATGATATATAAGTTCTGCATGCTCATTGTTACTGATTGTTAATTTGGTAGAAAAGATAGTCAGTTTATAAAAGTAGCCAATTTGGAAAAGGAACTCAGGTAGAAGATCTGACTTGATCAGGAAAGATTGATCTAGGTTGAGAGAAATCGCCTCATTATTCTCAAGAGCAATTACTGGATTTAGCACAATGAGAGCCAAATCCAGTAATGCCTTGAAAATGAGCTTAGTGACAAGAGAACAAGTGATGAAAGAATGGGAGTTTAATGATGAAACTGCCAACCCTGTCCTCTCTTTGGAAATTGGCACTGTGGTGGGAAGAGCTGAGGAGGGGATTGCCAAATCAAGTTGACTCAGAGGGCTGATCTCGCTGGAGCAGAAAAGAATACCTCTTCGAGTGGTTCATGACATTGCCCAAAAATGGGAGGCGTCCACTTCACTCAGACTAGATAAGATCTTTTTATAGAAGAAGTTATTGGATGAAGACATTTTTTAGCTGATAATCTGGTCAAGCGGTGGATGTGTGGGAATTTATATGACCACATTATCCAGCTTGCAAATTATCTAAGCATCAATTAAACTATATCAATTGGTTCATTTATTCAATTTAGCTTATTAATTAAGCTTTGAGACGTTGATCAATTATTCCATCTCAATGGCAATGATTATCAATTAAGTGGTTAATTGTAATGCTCATAGGTTCATATCTGATGATAATTACAGTTACAATTTCATTGGGGATTGTTACTGACAATTTGGAGATGAGTAAATTAACTCAAAATGGGTAATTACTCATGGAAAATTGTCAGGTTTGGTAGCCAACATGTGGATAGCAATTTAATTATGCTATTCCTCATGAATATCAGCTGGAGTATTCCCTGCAATTAAACTAATATCCCTTTTCTGTCAGCTAGGCATGCCAAGATATCCCTTTTCAGCTAGGTGTGCTGAGAACCTTGTGGATATCCCTCTCTGACAGCTAGGTGTGCCAAGAACCTTGTGGTTACCACGAGTACCCCATATTCCATGTTCTTCCTCATTTTCACCCTATAAATAAGCCCTCTCTCTACAAATTTAAAACACCTTAGTACTGTGAATAATTTATTGTTTACTTTGTAGATTGTCTACTTCAGAGTAAAGTTGTGAAGAAGTCTTCCATCTAAGTGTCAATGCCAGAGTGAGGCCAAAGTCACTTAAATCATTTTATATTGCCATAGTAGGGACGAAGCTACCCAATTACCCAAACTTGACTAGGCTGATTGTCTTCATACAATTAGCAAATTTGTGTTTATTCCCAGAACCAATAGTTAATTGAACTTGTGCACCAGTAGAAACCCTGCGGTTTTTACAGAGCAATCTCCCCACTTGACACTTTATTAAAATAATAATATAAATGCAGAACTTATCTGCGGATTATCAAAAAACCCCTTTCTCAATCTTCTGCTCAAATCTTATCTCAGTATTCTATTCAAATCTATCCTCTTCTTAGTAATATCATATTTTTTCCCTTTTAGAAATTTTTGTCATTATTATGGGTTTGGCAAAATTTCCTTGATTCTCCAAACTATTGATACTTTGATAAATCTGCTTCATATCAATATAATCTTTACTACTCAATCTCATGGCTAGCCTTGACTTTATTTACAATCTACCAGAGTGTATAGCTTATCGTCCAGTCATATTAACTTCTTGACACATGGCATACAGCCCAATCCTTATAAAGTTGTAGCCATTAAGATTATACCACTCCCCAGAGCCTGAGAAATATAAATATAACATAAGTATAATGGGTTACTATCACCCATTTATCCCTCAGTTTGTTGACCTAGATGAGCCTCTTTTTTTCTTTCTACAAAAAAGGATCATATTGAATGGAAACCTGAGCAGGAAATAAGCTTTTTTATATGGTGAGAACATCCCTTTGTACAAAACCTTTTCTAGATCACCCCTTGGTAGGTCACCCATTTCTGTTATTCACCAATGCTAGTGATGTGGCAGTAGGTGATATTAGCTTAACACAATAAATCAATATTACAATCCCATGGCCTGCTACAGTAAGACCTTAAGTAATGATGAACAAAATATAGTTTTATTGTATACTAGTGCCTAGCTATACTACTGGCAATAAACCATTTTGACCATACCTGCACAAAACTCATTTTATGGTTATCACTGTCCACTCTTTGCTCTGGTGGTTGCAACAAATGAAGGACCCCGATGGCAAATAATCAAGATGGACTTTTAACTTACATAATTACAACTATTTCATCCATTGAGCTGAAAAAATATCAAAGTGTGGATGGGTTCTTGAGGATTCCCATAATTGAAGTATTGACTACTGAATAAAATTAGATGTATAACTTAATTAAATAAATTGTGAGATAGAAATTGGTGGCCTTTGAGATCCAAGGTGAACTTCAAAAAAATTTTAGAGACATTCAGATCTGAGAGGATAATTATACAAGGTATTATATAGAAAGAGCTTCCATATTTTTGCCCTTATTCACAAACTGAAGTCTTCCTTAAAGGACATACAACTTAAGGATATGGAGCAGTGAAGAAGTCTTATATGCAGGTAGGAAATCGTTGTTACTAGGATTGTATGTTTGATACTAACCATGAAGTATTAGAGACCTGTTTAACTTGTCAAACTCAAGATTGGGCTAGCCCTTGATATCAACAGCAAGTCATATCTCCATCAAGCCCCTTCAATGGTGTCAGTATTAATGTGGGGGACACATTATTCACCGGCTCACATGGTCATAAGTATATTTTTTATCTTTAGACTATCTAACCAAATGGGCAGAGGTGATTTATTTACCAGCTGCGACTGCAAAAGCTACAACCTTTTAATCTCTTTATAATTTATTTTCTTCAGCGCAGATTACCACAGACACTTTTAAACAATGGACGAATTTACCCTCACAGGTAGTACAAGAGCTAACCTCTCTATTTGGCAATAACTAAACATTAATATCCATATAAGATCTACCAATGGCGTGGTAAAACGTGCTTTTGGGACCTTAATTTCCATCATATTAAAGATGGCTGCCTTAATTCTATAAGAAAAACCATTATTTTCCTAGCATCCTATAAGCTTATCAAATAAGCTATCAATGGATGTTGCAATCCATATTACAACTAGGATAGAATGCAAAAGGTATTTATACACTCAAATAGGCATAGTTTCATGAAAACAGTACACCTCACAAAAATGTAAAGCTTGTCAGAAAATTTGCCAGTATTAAATATATATTTCTCAAATTCACATTAGTCTCATTGGGTACTTCCAGTTCTAAAGATCCTTCATAATAAATACCAGCATCTCTTTGATGTAAATATACACTAGAAACTTGCATTGTTGCATTTGTCCCATTTTAAAATAGGCCCTTTCAATTTATAACCTAGCCTTTAGTGCATCATCCTTCCCTGAAGCTCCCAAATCTTATAGTATTTACCATTTATAGTCTTGTAATGGCTGTCTGCGTTGCTGCTGAAACTTGATGGTCATCTTTACAAGGTTGGGTAAATCTTTAGGGTATTGATCATCGTGGAACTTGTAAAAGATTTGGCTGAGTAATTCTGTTAATTTTTGATTGATAGTAACAGAAATAGTTTTGGGAAACTGGGCTTTCAGTCACCAGATCAATGGGGATTGATCTTCAAAAAGTCAAGATTGTATGGTAAAATAATTTAAAAATGTGCAAATTTGGTTCAAGAATGCATGAAAAATATTTGATGGCGGACTGAAGGATAACTTTATAATGAAGGACACATACAGTGTGACAAGGTGGTCAGGGGTAACGACGAGATATATAGGGAATTCAAGATTTCATTGCTGGAGTCATTCTCATATGTTTAGTCAAGATACAAATCTCAACACTTCCTACCACTTGACCAAACATAAGGGATTAAAATCACCTACGGACAGCGGTAGGGTTATTGGTTGGTGAGGGTTGCCACCTCAGAATTTTACTGGAATAGTTTCATGAATTTAAAATGCACTTTGTTGATTATGTGCCTTTTGGCGGTGTCTTTGAGAATATATGTATCAATTTTTAAGTCTACAATATGATCTCAAACGGACCATTCCAATGTGTTTGAGATTACTCATCAGCAAATTAAATGGTTATTTTAGTAGAGCACTTGCTACCATACACTGAGACGGGAGAAAGTAGGCGGTTCTGTTTGTCATTCTCTCTACATCTCATCTTATGGGCCAGCGCGTTAGAATAAAACCTTAGTTTTGAGTTGTATTAGAGTTGGGTGAGGCATAAGTATTAACTGAGGGTTATTACCCCTCTGTATATGCAGGAGTATAGGATAAGTGGTAGTTCAGATTTTGTTGCTTGTACATGAGTTGAAACAGTGATCTTCCCATGGATGAGTGGAATTCAGTATTGTAAGCAAAGATGGCGGAAGGCAGGAGTAGGTTTTAGTTGTATTGTCTGCCTGACGCCAACATTTATATATTGCAATTAGAGTGCCATTGACCTGTTCCATCATACCGTTGATTTTGGGGTGATGGCTTCAACAGGACCCCAAAACCCCTTATTGAATTGTTAAGCTTAGCGATCACTTGAGAAGTGAGGTTAGTGTCATTGTCCATCATAAGAAATTAGGGCAACAATGTATTAGACGATATTCATTAAAACAAATTTGGAAGTTGTCACGGTCACCAAGTCTCTGATTGGTTTAGATTTGACCAATCTGTAAGTGGTCAATGGCCACCACAATGTAGTTAAATTGGCCTCTGATGGCAGTTAGCAGCTCCATGATATTAATCAACACGGTGTAGAAATAGTTCAGCTTAACCAGTTGATAGGAAAAGCTCTTACAATACAATGTTTATGCCTGGCATTCCCTTCAGCAGTTGATGGCCTTGTGGGTATTGAAGTGCATAATTACCAGTCCTAGTGCTGTTTCAGTTTTTCATATGCCTTTTGAATCCTCTGTGACCCGTGGCTTTGTAAGCACTGATGATCAGATCCATATTCTCAGTTGGTCATTGTATAATGCGTTTGCAGTCTTATATTAGTTTAGGAGATTCTTATCATTAACAGCGATATTCTTCATCAGTTGATCCAGTGATCATTGTACTTCTTATATTTTCATATTATATTTCCTGATCAGCATCTTATCATAAAGGCTATCCGCTAAGTCAGCAGTCAATGCAATGGTAGGAAGCTGAGATAGTCTGTCAGCATTCTGGTGTTTCATGCCAGGCCAGTTATGAATTCAAAGTCATATGCCTGCAACTTCAGCCCCTAGTTTCTAGTCATCCTTCCAGCACTTGAGGGTCTGATGAGATTTTAGTGAGGAGTGGTCAGTTATCACCCTTATGTGCAATCCATGAATTCAAGCTATATTTTGTTTGCATTAATAGATCACTGCTAGGCACTACTTCTCAGTAATGACATAATTCTGCTTGTTCAGTTTTAACGTCCGGCTGCAGTAAGCAATGGGATGCTCAACTACTTTGTCATTAGGCTGGGATATCATGTCCCTTACGGCGGTAAGAGATTCGTTGGTCTGAATGATAAATGGCTTATCAAAACTTGGGTACATTTATCAACGCCAAGGTGAGGCAAGTGTGAAGTTTTTTAAAAGCCAGTTAAAAGTTGGCTTTCCACTTGTTTTGGCTATATTTTCAACAGATGGAATAAAAGTTACTTTATTTTACTAAAGTTTTCTATGAACGCTGGTAATAGTTGCTCATCCCTAGTAAGACCTGGATGTCCCGCTTGCTGGCCTGCTGCTTGATCTTCTCATTGGCCTCCACTTTGGCCGGCTGGTAACATACCCTTCTTGTCAATAATGAATTCAAAATAATAAAGTGTTATCATAATTATATTTCTTGGGCTTAACTTTCAGGCTGAAAGCAGTGAGCCATTGTGACTTCTTGCAGGTAATGTAAAAGCTCACTTTAATTTTTAAAAACTGTTATGTCATCCAAGTAAACCAGGACTCAAGGAATTTTAGGACCTCACAGTATGCTTTCAATGGCTCAGTGAAAAGCGGAAGGGGCATTACATGACCCCTGCAGCATTTGCATGGCTTGGAACCTCCATTGGGTAGTCATAATAACGCATTTTTATTGTTCATCTAGGCCAACTCTATCTTTCAGTGGCTGGAGATAAGATATATGGCAGAGAAGAAATTTTCCCCGCCTTGTCATTCAAGTGTATTGTGATTTCTGGGAGGGGGTAAGAGTCCTTCTTTGTGATAATATTGAGTCTCCAGAAAATTGATTACTAGATTGTATACCCATACTTCTTTTTTACAATTAAGACTGGTGACAATCACAGGCCCTTGGACAGTATCAACATTTACTTCTGAACCAGCTGATTGATTTCTATATTAATGATTTCATCTACAATCCTTGACCAGCGGATAGGACAGAATTAAGTAAGTGCATAGTTTCTAGTGTTAATATAATGAAGCACTTCCTTGGCACAACCCAAATAAAAAGTTACCCATCGCAAAAGATTTCTTTTATTTATTAAACAAGACCATCGCCTGATCCTATTCATCTTTCATAAGACCAACCAAGGATTCATAAGGTATGATATAGTGGACGGCCTCACGCGTTTCTCCACTCCAGTCCAATCTCCTCTAGCATCCTGAATTAGTGTACGCCTTCCACTTCTGTTGATAGAATTTAAAGAAAGGCAATGATTTGGTGTCATTTCGCTGGATCAGGTATAGACAGAGTTTAGCTTATAATATGCTAATCTCCCAATGATCAGGGAGAATGATCCTGGGAGCTACAAACAGTCCTCTGTGAGTGGTTGAAGGTTGCAAAAACAACTCTGTACAGACCTGGTGGTATTTCAACTTAATTTCCATGCTCATTATGACCCAGTGATTTGGCGGAATTGTCAGCTGGAAGCCATCCATTAATAGAATACTTTTCAATACAAAGATCTGATGCATAAGATATTGTGTTTAGCTGCACACCGTTCCATATCTGAAAGGTATAATTTCATCATTTAAGGCTACGTTTATGAACAGTGGAGATTGTTTCTCAGTCTTCTGGTCTCTTCTCCTATGTTACATTGGAAGTTTCTGGCCAAGGATCGCCAGGATAATCTACTCAAAATTTGTTAAACTACATAATTCCTCACAAAAGAAAGTTCTGATGAGAATGTTGTAATGGGTATTTGGTAGGACGATTATGGAGCCATTACAATGATAGAACTAATCCCTATTGGCTTTACATCTTAGGCCTAGAAAATTAGTTAAAGAGTATCTTGCAGTTTCATATTCTTTACAGTGATCAATATATGGCAATAGTCACGATATCTTAACTAGATTAGTCAATACAATATAGCTGGGGCTTTACTATCAACAATAGCCATTGCTCAGACTTTGCTTATGCTAATATCAACGCACATACAATCATAATAGTAAGATTCAGTGGTGTTTATTAGGGTTACGCCAAGATTTTCAGCCTGGCCCAGAAAAGACTTCAATTCCTAAAGAGTAAGAAAAAGTCTTCTTTGTTATTTCAAGTGGAGTAGCAATAATATTCCCTTCTAATATCAGTTATTGCCAGAAGAAATAGATAAGTTGTACTTCTCCAACTGCTTAACATAGGGGTTTGACACTACTTTTGCTTTCTGATTTATGTTGTTATTAGCGTTGGAAGGTGGTAAGGGATATTACATTGTCAGTGATAAGGTGTCAAAGAGTTGAGGGCGTCATGGCATCATGTGATTTTCCGGGAATATTTGGGGTTCTGGAAAAAGCAGAGTATCCTGTTATTACTCTGCCCACTTTTTCCTTGTTTCTTGGTATCCGCCACCCCTCACATGATTCACCTTGGGGTTTGGCCCCTTAGTGCTGCATTAGCTAGCATAGTGTCCCTTCACATTGCATTAATGATACAAGATGTGATGAATTTTTGGTCTTTTAAGTTTTTCAGAAGTCATGTGGTTCTCTTAGTTGTCCTTCAGAAGGGGATTATTTTAAATTTATTGGTTGTTGCAATACATCTATTGGGTGCTCCAAAGGTCGCAGTGCAGCAGTGGAGATTGTTTAACATCTGAAATACATTAAAGTTGTCATTCAACATGAGTAGCATGACCTGATACAGTTCTTTGTAGGGTTCACAGGAGTTTTGTAAGGCGATATGTGCGTCATAGTCATTCAAGATTTTTTCTCCATATAGAACTTGCATCTCAAGGTAAAGAATTTGTGAACTATAGTATTTGTTCAATACTTTTTAAGGAAGTATTGAGAAAGGCAGTCTTTCAATTTGTCATCATCTCTGTTCCACCGAATACCTTTATGATGACGTTTTTTGCATTCTGGTAAAAAAGTCCAGACTCAATAATCTAGGAAACCACCAATCATTTACTCTCTGGGTTCAAAGATTTCATAAGCATTGTAAGCTTAGCCTTTTCACATTCACCGTACATGAAACTCTTTATTTGGGACAAAAAGTGGTTATTTTCCCGTTATAGTCAAACTTTGGTAGATCAATGGGGTTATCCAATAACTGCTGGCATCCTTAGTTGACTGGATGAGTCCAAGTGATACATTTGGAAGGTCAAAGCTTCCAACCTTTGATATTTTAAGTTTAAGTGAGTCTGGTAGATAGACCGGCAATTTGTGTAGGGTGAGCTGGAGTTTTATTGCGGTAGTATGTGACAGTTGGAGCGGTGCAGATAAGGGTTTCTGAAAACAGCAGTTTGAGTCAATTGTTTGGGAAAGAGTATAAAAGTTAGAACTTCCAGAATATTTCTTCTGACAAGTACCTCATTGCCTTCACATTCTTAGTCCATCCAATTGAACTTGTGTGCGTTGGTGAAGATATCATTAAAAGCCTGGAAGAAAGGCTCTTCCAGTAACTACAAAGTTTACCTCTGATTTCGTCCCAATATTGGTCTAATTTGTCAGAAAGGTATTGGTGCTTGTGATGCAAGGATTGCTCAACCTCTGAAAGTTTTAGCTCTGTGGTTGTGAGCTGGGATTTCAGGGCAACAATTTCTTTGATAAGGTGTGTGATTCTCAGGCCTTCTTCAAATATTAGGTCATTGAATAAGATGGAATTCTCCATATAGAGAGTTGAAAGATTAAATGTCTCCATTCAGAGTTTTAAGGCTGAAGAGCCTGTTCCGATCAGCCTCAGTGCTCCTCTTGAAGTCTTAGATTTGGTTGTGGTAATTGATCAACATGCTTCTGAGGAGACTAAGCTGCTGATGCAACTCTTTTATCAACTACCTGATGGTGCAACCCATCTGAGTGTGGGCCTTTTTGGTAGGCGAAATCCGAAAATAATGCCGCGCCACTTCTGTTCTCAGGTACTCTTTAACCTAAACACAGTGATGAGTCATTTCAGCAACCACTGAGATGACACCCCTGGTGGTACAATATCTTGTTGATGATAGAAAACAAGTTACTGTTCAGTTGTTTAACAAATTCGTCTACTCAGCAAATGGCTTCACCTGCCTGATACTGGTTGCTTAAAAAAACCACGTGAACTTCTCAAAAGGAGCCATTTAATTAGTTCACTGGTAGCTGGTTGTTCTGGTATTGAGCGTTTGAAATTGACCAGTCCACTGATTTTGATGTGCTTTCAGGTGAGGATCTGCATGGTCTTGCAGATTGATGGATGTATGTATTGGGTAATCATTTTAATACTTACACGTAAGTAGTGATCAATTGTTTTTGGTGGACATATTTATTCCTGAAATAAAAGATATTTACCATATAGATAGTCCTGGTTTTAGTATTTTGAAGTTCCATAAGTAGGCTTTGTTTATAGCTTTGGCAGTGGCATGGTACCCGCGAAGGAGCATTACATGACCTCCTCATCATGTTTGAGGGCATGTTAGTAGTCCGGCATGGTTATTGGGAGGCCAGTGGCCCTACAGGGTGAGCTTAATAGCGGGAACACCATTCTCCTTATTATTGAACTGCTGAGGTTGATTCTAGGTCGTGCTTCTCTATATACATAGTTTTTGGGATACTTGTCCCCAAAGCTGATAGTAAAGAGGCTGAGGTCTTGACTCATGGTAGTTTATTCTTTGGTTTCTTCTATAATTCTGTTGAAAGTGCTCCCTGTGTTGGGCACTAGAATGTTGCAATCAATATAAAAACTGGGAAAGATTGTCACATTTATACTTGCACTCAGATAGAATTTACCTTCACGAAGACCGTATATCTTTAAAAATTATGTAAAGCTTGATAGAATTTAGGCCTTTATGAAATGAACATTCTCCAAATCCGCTGTAGTCTCATTGGGTACTTCCAGCACTGAAGATCCGTCGTGATTGAATATCAGCATTTCTCTGATGAAGTTATGATTTAGAATTTGTATTACCGCATTAATGCCTTTCCAATAAAAGGCCCTTAAAATTTATATACTGGCCTCTATTTAGTCGACCTTCCCCACAGCTCCAAAGTATTATAGCGTTTCCCATTTATGATCTGCTAATGGAATATATACATTGCTGCTGAAAATTAATAGTCATTTGTACAACGACAGGTACATCTTGTTGGTCATTTGTCCAATGTTGGGTACATCTTTATAGTTAAATGGGTGGCAGGGATGCTTGTAATAAATTCAGTTAAAGAATTACTGCAATTTTTAATTTAATGAAATTGGAACTGTTTTGCGGAACAGGGAGGTAAGCTGAATATTTAAAGTGATTAATATGCCAGAAATTAAGAATTGGATGGTAAAAAAGCATGTTGATGCTTAGATTAAGTCAGAAAATGCTAATGAAAAATTTTATAGCAGATTGATTATCAATACACTGAGGTTTACACAGCTGGACAAGTTAGTTATGGGTAACGGCAAGGTCTATGCATTTGAGCTGTTCTTGCTGGGTTAATCTCATATGGTTGGTCAAATCCAAATCTCAAATACTGGATAAACAAGATGCCCCCTTCAAAGCCTTTATGGACATGCAATCCATTTACTAAACAGCTTTAAACCTTTGTCAGACTTTTTAGGCCCAAAAACTCAGAACTAACTATGATGGCATTAGAGGATAACATTATCTAACTTCAAGCCATTGCTATCCAAAAAGAATACCCAAACTACAACCAAAGAAACAGCCTGCTTTAATATTAGTCAGCCAACTTTGCTACATTCTGAATAGGAGTTTTGGTCATGTTCTACCACAATTGACCAGGAAGCTGACATGACAAACTTGCACCCTTTTTTCAGGTCCATACCGCGTTATGCATAAGGTGAACTCTGATTAATCTATTACTGATGTCAATTAAAGTATGGTGGCAACTAATTTCAGCCCGTTTTATATGGCTCTATACCCCCTCTTTCAGGACCATGAGGGAGAAAGTTGTTGGGTTCAGTATCAAACAAGTTGATATTCCCACTTCAAAATCGAGCACTAACAAGTCAGCTATAATATGATATTATTTGCATATGGGACCTTTTACAGGATATTTATTAGAAAAGTCTAAGCGAAAACTCACGTGCACAAGATCAATGGAGCTGCCTTTTAGGTTGTATTCCTGTCTCCTTACACCGCATAAAGGGCGCTTCTGATCAATTAAGTCACAAGGTGATTGACAAATTGAACAATGAAGACCTTGATAAAGCATCAATATGGAATTTAGGAGTTCATTATCAAAGGGATCAAATAAGATCTTTTAGGTAATGCGTCTTGGCCCATCTTATAAATACTAGTACCTTTTAATTTTAATAATGCTATTATATAAGCTCCTTTTTTCAGACGCTTTAATAATTTTTATTTAAAGCTTTGAGTCCATTTTAACTTCAGCTTACAGTATAATTTACTGTTAAGATGACAATAAGAAAAATATTTACACCTCTAATTTCTAACTAATCTAGAAGTCATGATTTGTATATGAGTTATATCTTCTACTCCCTATCGCCCTGAGACTAAAGCACCATGGAAAAGTAAATGTTACTTCCGTTGGTATCCTAAGTAAGTTTTTCACGCCAAGGCGTCAAGATGGAGCTTCTTTCTGCCTTTCGCTGTTTTTGAAAATAATATTGCCTATAACTTAGCAAAGGGGCGCTTCCCATTCCTGATATTATATGGGAAGCATCCATCACTTCCCCCAATTTTATAATCATATGTAGATGAAGAGAGCATCAGTTCAACTGGTACCTGTAAAAACTCAAGTAGACATTAATCCAGCTGTTATAATTTCTGTGGTATCTTGGATATACTAAAAGGGGTTTTGCACTGGGTTAAGCCCACTGAGTAATAGGAATGACGATATGGCAATAGTCATCCTCAAAACCATTAGATAAACTTTTAATAAATCTGAAGAAATTTCCTCAAAGACACTCTTTTATACTTGGATTTTTACAGCGGATTCTCACTATTCTGCTTGCTCTAAACTACCAAAAATTCTTCTCCCTAATCTTCTTGTATTGCTGATATCTCAGCAATCTCAGTCAATGCTGACCCTTTTGCTTAGAATATTTTTTCGTCATGTTCTCATTGGTTCCAGCAGAGTTCATCATTTATTAAATTTCATATTTTCTTAGTTTGAGGCGTTCCACTCAATATTTGTCATATATTAACATCTCACTATTCATTGTCCATCTATATTACCTTATTGCCTGATTCAGAGGCAATCCAATAATATCTTTTCAACCCAACATCGCCTCATCTTAAGGCACTTGATTAATTGTAGCTCAGTATCATAATCGGTGGATTCTACCCATCCTGCTGTAATGACTTAGGGCTTATCATTAGTCATAACAGAATCACAACACCAGCTACAAAACAAAGCTTACTCCACCACACTTTGCTCAGAAATATAAGTTTAGAACACATGATAATTAAGATCAATGGACACTACCTACCTTTTCTGTAGGGGAAATAATCCTATATTATGCTTTTTTTGGCTTTAACAAAACTAGCAAATTGGACCACATGTGAAAAGGGCCCTTTGAGATTACTGAGAAGTAATAATGACGCTTTAACTTTGAAAGGTCCCACTAATTGCTCCTTATTAATTAGATGTACACCAAGTTCCTTATTTTTTCTTTCCGCTGAATCTCACTTCAAGCGAATTTTATTAAAAAGGTGTTTAATTTTACACTGCCATCTGCCCACTCCCTTTTTCCAAAAAATGTCTGTGGATCCAATGACTGCTTCTCTAATGTGGGGTAGCGGTGCTCCACTGACTAGAGTTTTCTGCCCTGTGGGAAAACATGTTATCATGGGGCCAAATAGCCTACCATCTTCTTCAGGCTGTTTTGTCCCCCATGGGACTAAGCGCTCCACCTGGCGCGCATCCACCCTTCTCACCCCATCCTCTCACCCTCCCTCATTCCAACATTCAATTTTGCCTATGAGTCAGCTATGGGCGTTTGTTCCTGTATGCTGACAATGCAGCTATCAAAGTAGCCACAGCTGCATTTGCGCTATCTGGCTTTATCAATTTCCGCCCATTTAAGAGCTATTTTGATGTTGGCTTCCAAATGGATTAAGATGCTGCAGCAGCGGCTTCTAATTCCTTAATTTACAAAAACACTCCTATCCATACCACCTGAACTCAAATTTCTTCAGCCACCACATTGGTGGTGTCCTTTGCATCCCTCCCATCTCAACTACCACAAAAGTTGATATATAATCAGTTGATGGCAGGGCTTCTGGCTTATAGGACAAAGCCCAAAATTGTCTTTGCTGTTCCTTCTGAAGCAGAGTGCCTTTCTGCACCTCACGCCACTGCCACCATAATTCAACACCACTCTGCCATAGCCCAACAAATCCCCTTATGCTCATATCGACGCGGTGCCAAGCATTTCATTTGGGCTCAGGTGGATAATGGTCACCAAATCTGTCCCCCTATGTTTTGAACTTGACCATTCCAAAAATTCCTGCCCCCAAGCCATTTCTTCTGGTGTGGCCTCTGAGCCATATTTGGCGGATTTTGAATGGAGCGTTTTGTTGCCCCCTCCTGCTCAACGTTCTCATTCAATGAGCCAGAGTGGATAATTGTCCCCCACCAAATCAACCACCCACATTAATCCAAAAAATTACACCACCGCCAATAAGATTCAAGCTTGGACCACCATTCGCACCCAAGAAGCCCATTTGACTCCTACCCACCCAAAATCTTCATCCACTGTTCATGTGAATCAAAATCCATGGGACTTATTAGCCAAGATTGATGAATCAGGTAACATTGTCACCAATGAGGAATCCAGTGAACCTCTTGGCCTGTTTGATTGTGTTTGGGCAAATTTTTCATTTCTGATTTTGACAAATCCCCATCACCCAAGCGATTCATTCCTAAACCCAATGCCATCCCCTACCAAAGTGAACACCAGCTCACCTTAGAGGTGGTGGCCTTACCCCTTTGCCCAATCCTACGCTTTATGGTGGCCCGATCTGTTTATCAATTCCAACAAGGGCTGTGCATAGTCAAATTCCACATGATTTACACAAAGTTCCACAGGAGGAAATCAAAAAATTGGCCACTAAAGTCAATAATATGGTCATTCATGTGGCACAACTAGCAGATTTCGACCCATCAACTTAAATAATCCACTAAAGTATCACCAATTTTTCTAAACTTCTGAAGCCCATATACAAGCTGAACACCACGTAGCAGAAGTTGTTGAAGCTTTATACCAAGATGATCTTGAGGAAGGTAAACAACTTTTTATCCACCTTAACCTCCAACACTCTGAAGCCCCACATCCTGGCACTCTGCTTTTGTCCACTTATACAATGACTTCAGCGATGCTGACTAGCCGAATATGTCTGTAGAAGCATTTCCTGACCCCCCACCCTCTGCCATGGTAAGCTAGCGGTATTCCACTCCCCGCCTGGTTGGAGATTTTATTTTGGTTTTTTATTTTGGTTGGTTTTTGGCTTTATGATACTTTCAAATTTCGTTTGGTTCTTTTTCTCATTGAGTATCAGTAATGTACATCCCCTGGTTAGCGTACTTTGAATAAAAATTAACACTAAGTTCCTTAAGTAGTAACAACAAAGCATCAGCTCTATGACCATAGGTTCTTAATCTTCTAATATAACCCTCCGACAACTTTTTGCATTTGATGTTCAATAAAGTTGGAGAAGGAGTTGGTATTAGTTTGACCAATCATCTATATATTCTTATATACTTGATTAATAATCAACTAATAGTAGACACAGTTTTTGATCAATATGGTTTCAACGCCAATGGTTATCTACAGGATTAATATACATTGGATTACTTTGGACGCCGCCCTAATTTTATAAATATCCATTATTTAATATTATTAGATTTTTATTAAATATTTGAGGTACGCCAACCAGGGGATGGACATTACCAAAACTCAAAGGGCAAAAGATATGAACAAACAGACCTACCCAAACAGAATGAGTTGACCGCCCAAAATGAGCGAGCAAAACACCAATGAATGAGATCACAACCAACCAGGTGGGACAGCGGCAAGCCGCTCATCCCACAACGGCAGAAGGTGAAGGGGGATTGGGGGCTCATCCTTGGTATCAGAGTCCTCCTTAGAGGAAAAATTGCATGTAAAGGCGGAGAGCAATGATGTGAGGTGATCAGCAACATGTGGGTGGAGATCGCTGATGGTCAGTTGGTTGTGGTAATTATTTGCAGCAAAAATTGCACCTAGGTACTGAGAAAACCAATTTCCAAGTGAAGAAGGATAGAAGGTTGCTGGGATAACAAAGCGGTGGTGGCACAGGTGACTTTTGGCTTAGCCTGCAAAGTGATTACAAATTTCAGGATGGCGTCATTTGCTTGTTTGAGGAGGTTTAGGATGTCACGTTTTGCCTGTGGGGCTATGGTCAGAGCAATAATGGGATGAGGGAGAACCTTAGCAAGCATTGATACTGACGTATTGGTCAACTTATGATCGGAGCTACTATCTAGGTATTCAGCTGCAGCAGTAGTGAGCTGATGTTAAGAGCAGAACACAAGGGCGTTTGGATGGGGAGCATAAAAATGATGAGGGATCTGAATAGATGTTGCTGTACCCGAATAAATTCTTCGATTTGGGGTTTTGATTCTTCAATTACATTACCCATTTCATTGGTTTCATCTAATGAAGACCATGCGTTCAAGTCATATTTGAAATTGGGGCAAATGGGGTGATGGGCTGTGGCTGGCGATTGAAGAACAATATGGGAATGAACTTTTGTTCAAGCCAATTCTGATTGGTTGAGGCGAAAGTGGCATTGGACTGAGGAATGGGCTTATTGGCAGCTGCGGGCACCATAGTGGCCACAGGATTTGGTGGAGTGGGGGGAAGGATTTTACCCCATACCAGAAAAGCAGTGGGGTGTGTGGCCAATTAAGGGCCAGATGGAGACAATGCAGGTCCAGCGGAAGCGTCAAGAGAGGGGCAATTGCATTTTTAGTGATCCAATTCAAAGCAGGATGGACAGATGGTCAATTATCCCTTGACGCAGGCCAGAATGGGTGGTCAGGGGTGAGGGAAGGCAGTGAGGGGGATTGACAAAGCAACTCTCTCTCTCTCTCTCTCTCTCTCTCTCTCTCTCTCTCTCTCTATCGAAATTTGGGCTAATCGTGGCATATGCCCAAGGCCCAGAAAGGGGAGCGGTCCCATTAGGGATCACAAACTGAAGGATGGGATTGTAACATATGTGGCTAAACCTTCCATCAACTCCTGATGGAGCACCGTGGGGGGAAGGTGAGTGGGCAACCCTATGAACTGAACCACCATAGTGGTGTCAGTGGGAAGATGAGTGCACGCTGTGGGGATAGGGGTGCCATGGAAAACCAGGGGTACGGTAGATGCAGTGGCAGTGTCAGCTTTGCAGGTAAAGCCAATATCAAATACCCCTTATATGGGTGGAAATCAATAAATCTGGCTGGCAGCATCACTGCATGGGCCAAGTCAATAATGGCTTTCTCTGAGTATGGGAACAATTTCCCATATCTAACCCAAAGGCCAAAATGCAGCTAGAATCAGGGGAGAACGAGTGGGCTGTGAGTCACTGCCTGGGCATGTTCCAGGTGGATGGTGAGATCTTTGGGCGGAATAAACTGACCCAATGATTTAGTGGGGCTGGAAGAACCAGTCTGAGAACGTATTCCCACCAGATGGAAATGCTGGGCGGGGTTTCACTGCTTCCCCACATGGGAGATGCCAGTAATGAATCTGATGTCTTTGGGGAGTGAATGGGGAGGTAGGCGTGGGCTAGTTAGACTCTTTTACTTTTTCTTTTATTAAAATCACTCAAACGTTACTATGAGCGGAATGAAAGCTCCCCATGGGCCTGAATTTTTAATCATTTATTATTTTTATTATCTCTTGTCATACTTCTGATCTTCAAAGGTGAATATTTTGTTATTAGAAGGGTTACTATTATCTCTCAGCCATCAAAGGATCTTGGTTATAATAGGATAATTGTTATATTAAGGTAGTTTAACTTTAGGCCAATGACCAAGCAGCACTTTCTCCCAAATATATTACTTGACTGAGAAATGCTTTAGCGCTACTATTATCAAATTATTGCACAAATAGAAACAAAGATTTTGGAGGAGGATATCAGAAGGAGACAGCCATTGTTAACGGGATCTTGTTTTAACAATATTTTGTCAAACACCAAAAGCTATCAAGGCCAGAGCACTGCAAGTCCTTGGGCTATTGTAAGTATTTTATACTTTGGTGCTTTCCTTCTTTAGTCTTATTGACATCCTGTTTTTGATAAATAAGGTTTATTGTGTATTCTATATAAGGTCACTATCTCTATACAGTATCCTATTACTTTAGTTGCAAAGTTACCTATGCCATTGGAAACAATGACTAAGCCTAATTTATAATAACACATACAATTTATGATGCTTAATAAGCTTTCAGAAAAAAAGATTAAAGTATATGAGTATCTGATCATTTAGAACTATACGTTTATGTACTCCTAAATCACTTAATAGTACTCTCATATTTAATTATAACCTTTTTAGATATAGTTGCATGATTGTTTATATTGAGATATAGCTCTATGACATGCTAATACTTATTAAATAAAAAATTAGAAGATTTTAGTCCATCTGACAATTTTTTGCTGCTTTCTTCAAGGAAGGAGAAGTAAATGTATGATAATAATAAATTATATTATAAATCTGACTAAAATTTTACTTTACATCATAAATAGTTGATTCTTTATAGGTAAATTTCGTACATATAATTAAAGTTTGGTACTACTTAGAAAAGTCACCGCAATTGATATAACAAAAAATTATAAAACTAACTTAAGGAAGAGATCAAGCAGGGTTATTGTTTAGCATATAAGATGTTATTATCTGCATGTTGAGGGAATTAATAATGTAGATATAAGAATATTTAACTTACAAGCCAGAGCCTATAGAGTTTTTTTTAAATTTTAAATTGCATCTTTTTATGATCTATATTTTAAATTTTAAATTTTAAATTCTAAATTTATTGCGGGGAAGGCCGACCATGGGACGGACACTTCTGAATATGACTCAGACGAGACAAAACTTACTACCAGGGGAGGCACCCCAGAGAAGCGATGCTATCTCTTGTTGCCAGCGGGAACGCCACTTATGGGAAGGGGGAGGGAACGTGTGTAGGGGACGTAGCCACTATTGAGCACGTGTGGAGGAAGGGGTATGATTTGATGAACCAGACTGGGAACCAGGGAGGAGAACAGCTGTCGGTGATGCGGTGGGAGATATCCAAACATCCACGCTTGAAAGTGATCCACCAAATGAGACCAGAATCTGTGGACAGCTTCAGGGAGGGTGGGGATGGATCCAGCGATGGCATCCAAGACAATCGTGTGGATAGTCCACATGGCGATTGCAACCACCAGAGCACGGAGGGAGGGTGGGAGGGGGAGGCCATTGATGAAGCAAACATATCTCTTGACAGACTGAAGGGATGTGTTTGATCCTGGCCTAGCAGACGTTGGACTTCGCGCCATATTACTTTAGAGGTGGGGCACTTCTCCAGGCGGTGAAACAGCGTTCCATACTGGCCACACACGACACAGGATGAGTGTAAAGCATTAGAGTGCTCAGCTGTACGATACACCCGCCTCAGGCAGAGCCACACATGGGAGTGGACTTGAGGCTGCAACAGAGGATGGTGTGCTTATTTCCAGATAGTCTTTTGGGTCTCAGTGGAATAAGGGATGTCCATCATGTCCAGGTAGTCCACCCTGGATAGGACTTGGGGTCAAATGGGGATCACGCCATCATGGATGGGTAGCCCCTGTACCTCTGTGTGAACCGAGGAGAGGGGCTGCCTCTTCAGGTTGTATGTCCACTAATATGAATTCTCCACTCCGCGCTTCGCATGGAGAGTAGGATTCGTTTGTAGTGGGTTTTGGTCCCGTGAGGACCTGTGGCTGATGTGTGTGATGCGAGGTATTTCATCAGGGAGTGGGGGTTTGATGGATTGTTGAGGCCCAAGGCTCAGGAGAAGTTGGAGCGGGCTGCGCGGGACCAGTGTTGGGATGGGAGTGTAGGAGCAGTGACGGCCGCAATCCAGGTGCCCAGGATCTTGGTGGCATGGGCTTTGAAGTCAAGTAGGCCCATGCCACCATGATGATGAGGGCCAAACATGACCTCTAGCCGTACTGGTGAAGAGCAGCCTGACCAAAGCCATCCTTGCAGCAAAGCATACAGGGATTTGAAGAAGCTTAGGGAGAAGGGGATGGTGTGGGCTCCGAACCAGACTTTGGATAGGAGCATAGAGTTGGCAAGAACAACCCTGCCAGTGAGGGTAGTAGGGTGGGCTCTGAGAGAGGCGATTCGCTTCGTCACGTTGTCCAGTATATGGCACTCCATTACTGCTGACGCGTATCCACCTGCCTCCAACCACACGCCCAGATGGCGTACCGGTCTTATGGTAGGTCGTGGCACAAGGGGAGCACCAGTGGAGCGGTGTGTTTTGAGTTAGTAAGGCGTGGACGTGGGTGAGCAGGTGGGCCGGGTTGGGAACTACTTGCTGGGGCCCAGAAGTTCTGAAACCGACCAAAAAGGATGAATTTGGTTTTGGAGGCGTTCAGTGCAGCATTACTTACCCGGGAATATTCCTGGATGAGGGCTTCAAGCGCGCATGCATCTTGATTATTAGACACCCCCACCACACAATCATCTGCAAACGCCATTATCTTGACTGGGGCTTGGCCTGGCACGTTGACCCCAGTGAGTTGGGCATTCACATTTCGCAGTAGTGGGTCAAGGCTGAAGTTGTATAAGAGTGGGATGAGGGGGTCCCCTTGTCGCAGGCCCCTTTGAGGACGGACTGCTTCCGTTAGGAAACCTGGGCCGCGCACTGCCATTGTTGCAGATTCCGTGAGCAGCATCACCCAGTTAATGAAGCGGGGGGAGGTAGGCGGAATTGTTGGAGGCAGGCCCTAAGGTATTCCCAGTTTACTCTATCGTAGGCCTTTTGTTGGTCTAAGAATACCAGTGCCCCAGAGGCTGTGGACTGACATGCATTAGCCACGGAGTGCACGTTATCCCAAATCGACCTTCTGGGGATGAAACTGAATTGTTCTGGGGAGATGGTGGCAGATGCTACAGTCCCTAAATGGTTAGCCATATTTTTGTTAAAATTTTGGTGTCTGTGTTTGTTATTGAAATGGGGCGCCAGTTGGATAAGTCAAGCTTATCCCCTTTCTTGAAGAGTGTGACAGTGAAGGCCTCATGTCCTCCTGGTAGGAGATGCATTTCCATCAGGCTTTGGTTAAGTGAGGCGAGCAGAAATGGGGATATATATTTGAAATATTTTTTGTAGAACTCATATGGAATGCCATCTGGGCCTAAACATTTTCGGTTTTATGCACCACAAATGGCTGTCCATAATTCATTCAGAGTAATCAAATTAATTATTTCCGGGTATCAGAAAATGGAGCAGATGTGGACTCAGTCAAGAAATTCCACCACTTTGGCCGGCTGAATTGGGTCAGATTGGTACAACTTGGAGTAGTACTGTTGCATTTCAATTGCCACTTCAGCTGGTGTATCCGCAATGGGATTATCCGATCTTCACACCTGTGTGTAGGCCACGCTCTAGCATGGTGCAAAATTTTTTTAAAGAAATGTGTGGTGCATTTGTCGCCTTTTATGATGCGTGTGGCCCTGTACTGAACACAAACCTGATGTTTGTGTTGTCTTTCGAGTGCATTGAGGTGGGCAGCTGCTTCCACCCACTTCCATCCCCATGTAGAGCTGTATCCTGTAACTAAAAGTTGGACTCCAAGTGTGCCAATTCTGCCAGAGCGTGCGAGATGACCGCTGATGTGGCTTGTGAGCGTCTGGAGGAGAGATGGTGAGAGTGGTGGATAGTGTCATCTTTGAAAGTTTCCCATGTGGAAATGGGGTCCGCGCAAAACGGTGCAACAAACTATTTGCCAAATTTACCTTTCTACCCACATAGAAAATCCTGGTGACCCGAGCTCAGGGGTACAGATTTTGTACCAATGTGGGGCTTTAGCAGCTGTGACAGGTAGGTGGTAGGTTAGCGAGACCAGTCAATGGTCAGAGAATTCCAATTTTGTTGTCTTGAAGTGGGAGATGTGGGGCTGGATTTTCGCCGGCATTAGAATAAGGTTGATGCGGGTCATGGACCTTAATTGGCCATTGTGGACGTGGGGACGCATAATGTTTTTGAGCAGTGGGGCATGTCGCGGCAGCACATCCATTAACCCAAGGGTGGCCTTTAGAACACGTAGTTCTATGTGACCCTGGGGGGCGTGGGGTGAGGAAGGCCACCGGTCCGTTGGTGTGTTTAGCCAACAGTTCATGTCACCAACTATGAAGGAGTCTGGGGGTAGTGGGAGGGATTTGACTGACGAGAAAAATTCCTGACGCTCGCATGCACCATTTAGGGCATAGATGTTGATGATTGCATGTGCTACATCGGCCCATGAGAAAGTGACAACAAGCACTTGGCCATTTAGGAATGTTTCTGAGGATAAAAATTTGAAAAAATTATTTTTCCAAATTAGCGCCCCACAGTGCATCAACCAAAAGGAAAGGGATGGGAGGAGCATTGTTTTCCAAGCTTCTTCGGAACCTCATGGACAGTGGGACTCCTGGATGGCCAGGATATCCACGGGTAAATTGTGTTGTAAAAAACTCAGTTTCCTAGCCCAGGATGGGGAGGCCTTGAGTCCAGCAATATTCAACGTCCCTAGAGTGAAGGTTTCCCCCATCACACCTTAGGTGTGAGGGGTAGGCACCCAGGACCACTATCCTCTTCTAGATCCCCGCGGGCCTTCACAGCAGCATGGGTGTTAGCACAACGCTATTGGAGTTTTTGTTGATTTTTGTGGAAAGAGTTGTGTTGGCTTTAGCCTTCGCTTTTTGTTTTCCTGACGTCGGACGAATTTTTTGTGGTGCGGGTGAGTTTGGTGTACCGTTGAGTGGGTGAAAAAAAATTTTCAGTTGGGATGGGTCCCAAGTTGGTTTCAACTGGAGCTTGGGTGCAACAATTGGGTGAGATCAAATCTCCCATCGGATCCTTGGATTGAGTGGCCCACTCGGTATGGGCTTCCCAATCTGATTGGTTGATGGATTCCCAAGTTGCTTCCACCACGAAGGTCTCCATGTCCTCTTGGCGTTGTGAGTGTGGGATAGCGGTGGTGGCTTTAGCCGCTTCCTTGGCCGCAGCCCTATGGGCCTGCTTAGCCTTCTTCCGCTCTTGTGGGGAGATAGGCTTTACCAGTAGGTAGCAGCCTTGTGCTCCTCATGGGAAGGCCTCCTTGGTGCTTGCAGTTGGTTTGTAGTGCGCCTCTCCGCTGGCCATGGCTGCCGAGGGGTGCTCTTGGAATGTGACGCCCTCCTTGATGGGGTATGCGTGTGCCTTATGGCCAAATGCGTCACAGTGGGTGCAAATGGGGGGCGTGCTGTCCACGGTCACCTGGAATGGGTGGGTGGTATGCCCTGCGATATCAATAAAACTGGAGTGCGGGATCTGGGTTAGGTCCTTTGTGATCTCCTCAGTTGGGGTCAGAACTGTGATGGCTTTGCCAGTGCACAGGTGTGGCATTAGCGTGAAGTGTTGCATTTTAAAAGATTGTATATCGCTGTATATGGCGAGACCATCTTTCAGGTGTTGTTCCAAATTGTCACGTTTTACTGTAGTAGGCAAAAAGTCAAATATGAGGAAAATTTGGTTTGATTTTGTCCATCTGGTGCATTTAGTTTTGAAGACCCATTGCCCTTTGGGGAGGTTGACCACTACTACGCACCTCTGCAGCCTCGTCTGCTGCTGTTTTGCTTTTGAAACCTAGGTCCAGCCAACCGTGTGACATGGAGTGAGGTGCAACATACACCGTGGTCGGGAAAATTGTGTGCACATCTTCACAAAATTTTTCCCATAAGGCCGTTTTTGGATGTCCAGAAACACGCGGAATCCAAATTCCACCAACAAAAGTGGCTGGGAGTGTGGCATATTGATGTACTGGTTACATCGTGCTTGCCATGCGAGTATCTCCAGGGAAATAGTGACTGCCAGTTTCTTAGTATTTTTGTCAATTCCGCCAGATTCTCTGGGGCGTTTTTGAACGTTGGAGGCCGCGGGCCTTACACCTACTCCTCTTACCTTGCTTGCCCAACTGCTCCCTGACATGGGTGCAGACTAATCTCCTCTGTGAGATTATCAAACTAGATTCAGTCTTGAATTGAATAGGTTGCAATAGTGATTGCAACTAGAAAGAAAAGTTTATAATGAAGCGAGTTTTCTGAGTTTCAAAAGATCAATTCTACATATTCCCTAATTTGGACCATACTAAGCTATTCTGAACTTAACATTGAATTTCATTCAACCCTTATTACAGTTTAAATACTGAGCAGTAATATACTAGTAGGGTTTATTTTTCCTACCCTGCGCTTACACTAATAAAAAATACAAAAACAAGATTTTTGTTTATTAGTGCTTTTATCCTTGATATAAATAAATTTGTTGTGGAATCCAGAAGAGACTGGCACCAGCAAGCAACAATTATCTGGATTCTCACACCAATATTTTGCTTATTTTAATGGGTCTTTATCAAATAAACCTAAAATACTAGTTGCTGTCTCATTTTAGATTTTGACTTTCTCTTTGAGCCCAAACCTTCTGAAATCACTGAGCGCCTGCCCTAGACTTTAATTAGCCATTTATTCAAAACTGAGTCTCATTATACTCAACATAACCATTATACTTGATGTCAATCAATGTTCAATAAGGACCTCCTTGTTCAAATGCTTAAGGATTGGTTAAAAACCCCAAATTATTCAATAAAATATACCTTTTTACTGAATAATTTGCTTTTTATGAAAGCTTCCCTAGATGTAGAGTTTACTATACTAGTGGTATAGGAAGAAAACCTCTTCAAGTGGACATAGGTCAGAAGATCAAGAGGATAAAGTGAGTTCCAAGAGGGACTCTTACCTTTGCAGTAGTGTGCGTTTGCTGCGCACTACAGTGGCCACCAGAGATTCCCCCACCTTATTCTTCCTATAAGCTGGGACTAGTAGGGCAAAGCATCTATTTTCAACATGGAGTAATATACTTCTATCTTCCCAATTTTTCTAAGTGACTATTAATAAAGTCAGTGCATTATTCCCTTATTTTTTGACCTTTTTTCCCTTTTAGCTGGGTCGCTTTCTCAATAAAGAAGTCATCAGGGCTATTAGAGAAGGCTGTCTTTACTAAAACCATGGAAGTCATCAACCTTGCCAATATATATCACTCAGATAAAATAATTAATATTGAGTCTAACGGTCCTAGGGTCACTGGTTGAAGTAGCTAGCAATAATAATATTGGGAATCATAATAAGTTAAGGATTCTAGACAGATCATAACTTCTTTTTAGAGGGGGTTTCCAACCCTTAAATCTCCAACAATTATCAAAGAGGAATAAAAATGGATTTAAGTATTGACTAGTCTTGTGATTTTTGTGGTATAAATATGGGTTATGGTGGATATAGGGGAATACCCTATTGGTTTTTGCTAAGGGTGGTAGCATTTGCATTTAGGAGATCATATACGTGACACTCAAATTGATTATTTTTGTCATCAGTTTCCTATATAGCATGTCCATAATCTGTCAAGCTTTTTATCTCATGAAAAACAGAAAATAAGGTGACTCAGTTTCCCAGAAGGAATAGCAATAATTAATCATAGTGTAAAAATGGCGGAGTGCTTTCAAAGAAGCATGCATCTTTCAGGATATCATAAATGGGCTGTCAAGAGCTGTGTCTATAGAAATTTTGGACAATTTACCAAATTGAATGGGTAATGAGGAGTAGGCATCAATAGATTAGATACAATGATAAACAACGGTGCCATACACCATATTATGGGGCAATTGGGAGCAATCATATATATTTCATCAGCTTTTTGAAGGATGAAATAAGCTGGAGAGCAGCTTTCAATATTGACGAGGAAAATTAATATACCTTGGCAGCAATTCAAGTTACTAGGCTTCCAAATATGAGGATTCAGGGTAGATACATATGAGAATTGACAGAAGAAGATTAAACAGAGTAAGCTCTTTCTTGTCAAAGAATGTAGATTTACTTTACACGTTCCCCTAATGTGGTGAAGGCTTCAAATTTCGCAAGCAAAGTAATAAGTCTGTTTATAAGAAGTTTCAGGCCATCAGCATTAGGAGCTTTATCTTCATGTTGAATGACTTTGTTCGCCTCCACACCATATCTCATCCAGCATTATTTAGCTTTGTGGCATACACTTATGTAATTGGTACATCTGGGTTTGTTGTCCTTCTCAACTTTCATGACAAATAATTGGGACCATTTTTTAGGGGAAGTTATGGCAGGAGCCTTAAAGACTGAAGTTTATGGCATTTTTAATTTAGCGCTTTTTATATATTCAATTTATTCAAGGTATGCCAACCAGGGGATGGACAGTACTGATCACAACACTCAAAACGGCAAAACAAACTACTAACCAGGTGGTAAGCAGAAACTGCTTAACCCACCATGGCAGAGAGGTGAGGAGGGGTCAGGGGGTTGGTTTTCAGAAAGACCCACCTCGATCAAGGGGTGTTGGTTACAGTACCAGATCAGAGCAGAGAGCCAGGGCGTTGGGGCATCTGCATAGTGGGGGCTGAGGTCAGCGTAGTAGGAGTTTTCCACTTCTGCATCAAGATAACGATGGGAAAGTGTTTCAACAAAAGCTGCGAGGAGAACTTCAGCTTCTTTGCAGGCTTCAGGAAGTTGGGTGAAAAGGGAGATACTGTGGCGGGTGATTTTGGCTGAGGGGTTGAATGAAGCAATCGTTGCAACATTCATAACAGCAACTTCAGCATCTTTGAATAGTTTTGAGATGTCACTGCAGGAAGATTCAGGGAAGTCGGGGGGAAGAAGATGGTGGGCAGGCCATGCTGGAGCTGAGCCACTGACTGGGCCACCGCGGTGCGTAGTTTTGGGCAATGAGGAGAGGCCACCGCAGCTAAGGCGAGCTGGTGGTCACTTTGGAAGGGGGTTGTATTGGGTAGAGGAGCAAAATGGCGAGGGGTAGGGGTTTCATCGAAGTCAGGAAAGAAAAGTTCTGCCTGACCATAATTGCCACAACAGAGAGGTTGACCTGTATGCTGTCTAATGAGGACATTACCTGATTCGTCAGTTTCAGCCAATAGATCCCATGGATTTTGGTTCACTGGAATAGTGGCGTTTAAATTTGAGTGGGTAGGATTGGGCGAATGGGCAGCTGCTTGGGTGCGAATGTTGGTCCAAGCATTGCTCTGATTGGCTGGCGTAGATTTAGGTGGGAGAGTGAGGATGGAGGTTTTGGGTGGGGCTGATTTTCCATGTGGGCCCACTGAACGAGATTGGAGGGTGGGAGGGGGCAGCAAAGCGCCCCATATTGAACCTCCAGAGGGGGCTCAGAAGCTGCAGCAGCGGATTTGGCCTTAGGGCACGCTCTTTTTGCATGGTCAAGGCCAAAGCAGAGGGAACAAATCTGCCTACCATTATTGACCTGAGATCAAAAGAAATGATCTGGCGCTGCAGCCACACTAGCGCGGGGTGGGATTTGTTGGGCTATGGTAGGGTGGTGTGGTATGATGGTGGCTGTTGCACGAGGAGCAGCAAGGCGTTCTGCACCAGATGGAATAGCAAAGATGAGGTTGGCCTGAGTGCCATAAGCCATGAGCCCCGCGAACAACTGGTCATACAAAACCTGGGGTGGAAATGGAATGGGAGATTTGCAAAGGATACCACTAGCGTGGTGTCTGAAGGAGGCGAGTACAGGTTGTGGGAATGGGGTTTTTTTATAAATTAGAGGATTTTGTGCTGCCGCTTCAGCATCCTCCTCAGATTGGAACCCAACGTCAAAGTAGCCCTTAAAAGGGCGGAAGTCTATATTGCCAGCTGGCGCAAAGGCTGTAGTGGCTAGGTCAATAATTGCCTTATCAGCATATGGGAACAAACGCCCATAGTCCACTCTGAGGCAATAGCGAATAGCAGAGCGAGGGAGGGCGAGAGGATGGGGGCGAGAAGGGTGGACGCGCGCCAGGTGGAGCGCTAAGTTCCATGGGAGGACAAAACGGTTGGAAGCAGTGGGCGGGCTGTTTGAGCCCGTCTGAACGCGCTTGCCTGCAGGGCGGAAAACGCTAGGTGGGGGTGCCCTGCTGCCTCACACTGGGGTGGCAGGCGGCAGAGCCAAGGACATCAAAGATTAGGTCTGGGCAGATGGCTGTGGATAAAGAAAACTTAAATTTAAAATCGCTCAAAAGTGACTTTGGGCGGTTAAAGAGAGTTTTACCGCTTTCTATATATTAAATACATCTTTAGGCGAATTTAAAAAATATGTGTAATTAGATTTTGGGCTTCAATTTAAGAGAATAAACCACACCAGCAATGTCATCATATAAGATAATAAAATTAGTGATAACCAAAGGTTTCGAATGAGATTAAGGTAAGCTAGAGTATTTTGAATGGAATTCTACCTTGTATAGATGTATTGACAATAAATTCTGTTTTTGGTCTAAAAGGGAATGATCACTGGTAAATTCCTAGACCATCGCTATTTGGACCTGTTTCCAGGCTATAACTATCCTAAATGAGGAGTAATTATTTCACTGGACGTGCTACTGATACAGGAAAGGATAAATATCATCTTTTTATGATCAGTTACTTCTACCATCAGCTATATTTAGCATGAAAGAGCAAAGCCATACTAACTTGGAAGGGATGTTTTTTCTTAGAGCTAGCATTAGTTTTAAAGGGAGCAAAAAGAGTATTGATAGTGCTATTGGGCCACACTCTGAATAATACATCTCAGCATACACTTTAGGACTTGTTGATTGATTTGGTGACATATTCCTTTCTGATCATCTTGGCTTTCCCCCAATACCAATTGAGAGAGGCTTTTAATGCTTTATGGCTGAGCTATTCCGTAAGGGACTAAATTTTGAGTTACTGACTATAAAATTGATGTTCACAGCTGCTGACTTAGTCCTTAAGGTTCTCAAAGATATACTCAAATCTGAGTGAGGTGATCATCAGTCACCCTAGTAAATAAGTTATAATTTGCCCATTTTCCTGGAAAATTTTCCAACGTGAAATTAGGGCTGGCAGTGTTTTTGAAATAGGAAGACTTTGAACCCATTTTATATTTTCCACCTGATCATTTAGGGGTAGACTCATAAGTAAACTTCTTTTCAATAAATTATTAGTATCCCTGGGAGCAAAATTTTGGAACTGGGAGGATCTTGGAGACCATGGGGTCCTCCAGGACCTTCAGGACCATCCAATCCGTTACGCCCTTCAGGACCTATATGGCCACGTGGGCCTTTAAGACTTTCAGGACAATTTGGGTTTGCGGGGACCTTTGGGACCTGTAATATTCTCTCCCAAGGAGAACTATTGCAAACATCGTTATAACTCTCAAAAGCAAGGGCTATGTATAAATTAGTTGGTGCGATTAAGACAAATTAAAATTTGGAAGCAATCTTTAACTCTTGTGGGCTTTTGATGTACTTAGTTCTGTACATCTTTTGGAACACCGTTTAAAAGTTATTAAAGATGTTTTTCACAGGTAGCCAGAGATTCTACTATCAAGCAGGACAATTTCATTTAAGGATTATAATCAAATGTCATTTGCTCAATAAAAGCCTTCCACTTGTCTTAAATGTAGTTGATACACCTTCATAGAAATAAAGGAATTTAAGTTCAGGGTTTAAGCTATCAAGCTGCCATACCATCTTGTATAGATGCTTTCTACTATTTGTAATAGGTGATGAATCTTGAGATTGACAAAATAACAAAAGTAATGTTAAACCCCTTTTACCAGCTCACTGGCGGTAATCTGGGATGAGCAAAACAGATCACTCATAGTGGAGGGTACAGCCTTAGCATGTAGCTTTCTGGGATGACATCTAATCACTTAGATTCAAAAAAGTTGTTGTTGAATGTTATTGTAGAAGTTATTTTAGTGAGGACAATACTGATCATGATCAAAGGTAAAAAAGAGAACTTAAAAGTTCTCTGGAAATTTTAAGATTTCAGGATAAATTGGATTCATCTTGCACAATTACTACTGATCCATCTGGGTACACTTCCTGCCCTCTTAAAGAAAGAGGTTTTTTGACTTGAATTATTTCCTTTTTTTAGATTGACTTCCACTATGAGCAACTTGAAAACCATGTAGTGAGCACAAGAACACAATCTTGAGATACATGTTAAGACAAACTTCTTCATCTGAAGCATAAAGCTGTCAGATCTAGAGATTCTGGATCCTCTCAAGGAGTTTAGGACAAGATTTTAATTTTCAATGTTCTATAATTAAAGAGAGAAATAACCAAAAGTAAGCAGTCAGTAGGATAAACAGAATTTAGAATTTTATATTAACCCATTTTAAGTTTATAGGGATATAAAACCTTGCAATAAAGGATCACCCAGGTTCCTCCCAGTCAGGGTATTACTGGACCATCTATGTTGAGGGAAAAAAGTCAAAATTTACTGCTCTCTGTTGCCAAAATACTTGTGACCCTATGGTCCTAGAGCTTCTTAAATTAGTTACTGGGAATTAAGAAGCATCTCAGCGGTTAAGTCATTGGGTGGCTAAAGATAAATGATACCATGTGATGTTTATAAATCAATTGTCCCTTTTATACCTTTAATCATAATCTCAGGAAGAAATAATAGTTGATCAATAGTCAAATTTCTGGGACTTGATTCTATAATGAAGATTCTAACTTGTTTCTCATATTGAGCTCTGACATTAAGTAAGACTGATGCCAAGTTAGAAAGTCAAATATAAAAAAAATTAAATCTGAAATCTCTGAAAAAGGATATATATATAAGTTAATAAATTTAATAATCATCATATAAGAATCAGATACTATATTAAATTCTTGATAACAAGCTTATTAAAATAACCTAAGTTTATATCAATAATACAGCATATTAAGAATAATGAAAGCAATTTAAATATTATTACTTAATAATAACCTTACGTTGAAATTTTATTCAGTATAATTCTTATGCTGGGATATACACTATACAAATTTTTTCTATTATTCCTATAATGAAAATTGGTACTATCCTAAAATAGGATTCTATTGTAATAATATATTATAATATAGCTTTATAATTAAATAAGGGAGGGTGCCCCAGTGTTAGTTATGGACTCAATAACTACTGCCTCCTGAGTTTAATTCCAATAGATAAACTTTGAGTAAAAAATGATTTTTGACTGTGTTGGCGTTACGCACAAATGCCTCTAATCTGAGATAAAAGATATCTAGGCGAACCATAAAGTTCTTGGCCCTTCAGAACGCTATGTGTGGAGGTTTACCAGAATCCATCCTTCTTTATCATTAATTTTTTATCACCATCTAACCCATTAGTTTGTGCGGTATAATACCCAGGTTGGCTCACCTTGAATAAATAAAATTGAATAATGATAATCATATAAAATTATTAAAACTAGTTCCTTATATTTTTTTAATTATCTATAAAATTTACATTAAAATAGATCTTATCTAGATTATGCAAAGCCTACTTATAGCTCTATAATTTTTTAGTTAATAAGCATACATGATTTAGGTTCTGTTTCATATTTATGATATTCTGTGGTAGTTTTCACAAGGCCATCTAAAAAAATCAATCTACATAACATAATTAGTCACCTTAAGCTCTTTTGTTTTTTAAATTTGTCAATTTTGTGGCTTTATACCTCTTGCATGCCCATTGAGATTAGCCTTAGCATAATCCATCATTTAATTGATTAAATTATCATCTCAACCAATTCTCTGCACCATCTTAACTATTCTCACATTATTATGTCCTTAATACACGTTTTAGTGATAATGATGACTTACATGAATCAATATAAAAAGCTATGGTTAATTCTGTCACAAAATTGACCATGGGCTCTGCTAGTGTGTCAAGCCAACCAGTATGAAGACTGGTTGGCCCTTAGCTGTTTTTCTTTCATTGGCATATCAACCCCTACAAGTCCACGTCCAACCCACCAACCAACCACCAACGACTTCGCCTTAGCCCCAGGTGTCCTTGGCATTTGCCCCAGCAAGTCCTGCTTCCATCCTGGGCGGCTCAGGCACATCCATGCTGCTCCACCCTCGTGACCCTTCACCAACCCATCTGGGCATGCAAAGGCGAATCCATCCCCAACCCTAGGCGGCTATGGCACTCCTGCGCAGCACCCAGAAAGGATGGCAGCCAGTCAGCGCATCCGCTGGTAGCCAGCTGTCCAGGTTCCTGCCAGTTCCTCATAGGAGGAGTCATGAGAGCTGGCATCACTGGCTACTCCAGGCGTGATTACCCAAGCCTATTGGGGATCTCCTATCCCACCTTCCCTACTCTAGTGGCTCTAAGCTACTTCAAACAAAAATAAAAGATTGGCGAAAGAGAGATTTTTATCAGGAGGGAATGAACGACTATTTTTACTACTTCTGGGCTACTGCACCCAAGTACTCATTGGCCAATCAATACTGGAAAAACCATCTGCCACTTGATGCCAGAACTCTATCAGATCATTCATTCATTCTTCATAGTGATTTTCTACAGATCCGCTCATCTGATCACCAAATATTAATTTGGGACAATCCATCCTTGGGTTGAGCTGCCAGTTGATCATATAAAATTCATAAATAGATAGAATTTTGAGCATCCTCAGAATGATTCACCGGTGCTCCAAATATAGCAGCAAAACCATTTTTGAACGCTTCAGCAACATATTCATCAGCTTTTCGCTGGAACTCCCACAATCAACCTTGAATGATAAATTGATGGCAAACACAGCTTATACTGAACCTAAGCTCAAATTATTTTATAATCTTAGATAGTGGTGAACTAGGCGATTGGCCAGCAATTACACCCAACTAACTGACACCCCTAATTCTGATACTGCCAGAAGGAATTCATCTGTTTAAAAAAATTGACATTCTAAAGATCTCTCTTTCCGGTAGCCATAACTTTCTGAGAAAACTACACAGTTAATTAAAAAGTTAATCCTAATTGCCCACTGTAGTTTTGCTCCAAATTCATTGGAATCCCTGTTGGCTGCCCCAGTGTGGGACAGCAGAAAAGACTCCCCCTGCCATTTTCCATCTGACAGGAAAACATTCTCAGACTGGTTCACCCAGTCACACCAAACCCCTGGGATGATTCGTCCCTCCCAAGGATCTTGACGCCCACCTTGATCAAACCCAAGCAGTACCTCACTGCCCACTGGTGCTCTGCTGGAGCAACATGCTTTTCAGCCTTTGGGTTGACTATGGGAAACATTTCCCCTACCACGACCAAGACATCATCAAAATGGCTCAGGTGGTGATGCATCCCGCCAGTTTTATTGACTTCTGCCCCTATAAGGGGTACTTTGATCTTGGCTTCACATGTGAAGCCGATGCTGCCACAGTGGCAACTGTGCCCTGCTTTTTCCAGGGTACCCCTCTCCCCACAACTCAGACCTGGCTCCCTGCGGATACCACTTTGGTGGTCCAATTTGTGGGTTTGCCCACCCACCTTCCCTCTGAAGAGCTCCACCAGGAGCTGATGGAAGGTTTGGAAGCCTATAACTCCAACCCCATCCCGCAATTTGTGGTCCCAAATGGGGCTACACGCCTAGTTGGGCCTCAGGCATACGCCATGATCAGCCCCAATTCAAGTAAAATTTCCCTATCAATCCCCTCACACCGTTATCCCCTCCGCCCCCAACCATCCGTTCTGGGTCTACATTGAAGGCAGACAGACAATATATCCAATATGTTTTAAGTTGGACCACTCAAAATGAAAAATCCCATCTCTAGCTGCGTCTGTTGGCGTTGTTTTCTCAACCGCCAGCATCTATTCCACCACCCATCCTGCACCACTTTTGATATGGGGCGCGATCCTACCTCCCCCTCCCCAAAAGCCTGTTGCTGCAGCTGCATCTGCAGCCACCAATTAGCATCATCCTCACCCCAGTTCAAAGAATGTTTCATCCAATCAAACATAAGATTGGACCCCAGTTTAATCCCATGCATCCTCCAACAAACCAATCAAACCACAGGAATATGCTGACTCTACAATTTAAGTCAATCAAAATTCTTGGAACTTATTGGCTTAAATCAACAAGTTCAGTAATAAAAATGAGAACCACAATATACAAATTGAACAGTTTGTGTATATATTGATGATAGCAAGGAACTACCCCCTCGCTTATATGCACCCCAGCAAAATGCTGAAATGTTCTGCAGCAAACACCAGATGGCTGTCAAAGCATTGACCAAACCATAATGTTGCCCCTTCCACAAAGCTTCAGCCAAATCAGTGGCGATGTTTGCAGGAGGAATCCCTCCTCCCAATATTCCCTCCAAAGCCAATAAGGTACAAGAAGACATGCTGATCGAAGCCCACAAAGAAGCCAATGATGCCATTCAGCATGTGGCAGAGGTAGCATGGAATCCCAAATCAAAGATTATCTGCACCAATATTGCCACATTAAAAACTACCTGATGCAAGCATGAAAGCTGAACTAACTAGAACAAATTACATCAGAACCCTTATATATAGCAGATGTCTTAATACCATATCAATTTTTGGAAATAAGATACACATCCCACTGACACTCTGACGCCTCTGCTCTCCATCATAGCCCATGCCATGCTTGGGATGAAGATGTTATCAAGGATGAGCCCCCTGACCCCCCTCCCCTTCTGCCATGGAGGTATAAGTGGTTTCGCTGTCCCACCTGGTTAATTGAGTTCAGATTATGTGTGTGTGTGAATCCGCTCATTTTGCGCGGTTCATTCATCTTATTTTGGTGAGGATTTGATTTCAGGTTTTAAGTTCAGGTAATGTCTATCTCCTGGTTGGCTTACCTCAGTTAAATAAAAATAAAATCTTGACATTCTGGTTCATGTTATGTTGATTTGTAAAAACTGGAATAGCTTAATGAATTTAAAACAGTATAAAAGGGGATAATTCCTTGACCAATTAAGAAATTCCTTCAGGAAACCCCTAATTTTTAAATTATTTTATTGATAAATATTTTGGTATTAATCCTATAGTTGTCCTAAACAACAATAATTATCTCCAAAAAATGCCCAGAGATCAAATTGATTACAAAATTTTGAAAATCGATTTTTAGTATAGAATGGTCTGGAATAATTAATGATATAGGCTTGTATATACCCCCAGGCCAACAAATTAATTTGACATCCATGAACAATGATGTTAGAAGAAGCACTAGTATAGTACAAGTCAAAAAGAGTATGCTCCCAATGTCAAGGACGACGCCCCTAAAAGACCCTCTTTATACCCTTGGGTTCTACCGCCAATGAAGCCACTGTACACTACCCTATATAAAGAGAAATTACCGTTTTAACAACTGACTAAAAAATATTACAAAATTAGGAAGCAAACTAATTTCAAAGAAGCAATTAAATTAAAAGAACAAGTTATAAAAGAGCTGCAAGAGCCACTGGAGCCACAAGCTTCCAGATAAAGCTTCAATCAGGCAACTAGTAACTTTAGACAAACAGGAACTTTAAATCATAATCTGCTGAAACTATTCCAAAGATAAGCAAGATTCTGGGATTTAGACTCCACAGATCCTGAAACCAATATAAAATGAAGAACCACCTACTGCAAAAAACTGCCATGTTATACCTAAGTCCTACTTTGACCCCAAATCCCACAAATCTTATATATACTTCGTAAATCCTTTTGATAATATACCTTTTTCACAAGGGCTGGTTTTATTGTTGTTTTATCAGTGCTAAAAATGCCAAATTGCTAGAAAAATCATGTTGAAGTTTAGACTTAGCCTGTTTTTTACCAGCAGATGTTGAGAGGAGTCCCTTGTTATTAAAAACAGCCATAGTTAAGAACATTATAATGTTTTATCACAAATTGGAAACATTTGGAAACATGAGAAAAAAGGCTTACACAACAAAAAACTAAAATGCTACAAATTGCTTAGAGATGCACACTGTGATCTAGAAAAAACCTATGTAAGTGGATCAACTCTTTTGATCAGCAGCCCCTGAGCAAAAGGGCCAGCTTAGCAATAACCGGTGCTCACTAAAGGGTGCACCACTAAATATTTTTAGGTACTTTATGATAATACTATGGAAGTGTACCATTAAGGGAAACTTCCATAAAATAGAAATCTGGATAGTATGTCTATGTTTCTTAATAAGTTGAGAAAATCAATTCGCATATTTGACAAGTGAGCTAGAAAGACCCAGACTAAAAAACCATCTCAATAAAGGATTAAACCTGGCCTTGAATCAGTTAAAAAAGTGTATTTCCTAGAGAAGGAATTATAAACCGTGCAGAAATTAAATACTATTTATACCAAACTGGAAAGCCACAATGACCGGTTGAATCACTTCAGACAAGAAGTAGATACTATGCAAGTTGGGCGAATTCCTCTCCTCATAAAGCTACCTACTTTATAAAAATAACTACTACACTAACGCACCATCAATGGTTTTACAACCTTCCCAAAAAAGTTGATATAGAAAGAATCCTTATTTCTGTCCATAATTTAATACTAAGTTCACTCATGGCAAGTGAACTATAGCTAGCCTTCTTTAGTTATATGAGAATAGCATGTATGGTTTTAATGGCAATAAAAAGCTTGTCATGTTCAGGGATTCATTTCAATGAAGCACTAGAGTATCACAAAGAAAATTTTAAAATTGTGGCGTTTACATTTTTATGCAGCATGACTTTAGATACTACGTTACTAGAACAGTAAAATTCCTATTTGTGCATAACATTGGACTTTTTTGTTATTCATAATTGTTTATCAGATAAATAGTTTGTTGATCTAATAGTTCATCCAGAATTACCGCTGACCCCAGGCATGTTTCTTCCCCCATGCACTTAATTTTTCTGAAAATTGGTATAAAAGATTTCCACATGTTACAAGTGATTCCCTTCTTAAAATCTACCAAGAAATCATGCTTCAGTTAGTGGCTTGTTTTTTAGCCTTAAAAGACGCCTCAGCCCAGCTCTGGATTTAACTTTTAAGCTCTACCAATCCCTAATGGCTTTGGAATAATGTAGTGGGCTTTATCTTGGTAAATTATCTAAAGATCATGTGTTTTACTGTCTCTGTCAATAATTAAAACTGAAGTCTGCATGACGCCAGGATGTCTACCAAACTACCACCTCCTGTACTGTCCTCAGTTAGGACACATTCACCCATAACGCCATCCTCCTTCAATGTTCCACAGCGCATGCCACTACGTTGCTCCCCCTCCCTTTTCCACCGCACTGTGCCTGTTGATCTGAAAGGTAACAATACTTTGCTTTGTCAGTTAATCAATTTTTGGGCTCTTCTGTCATAGGTTCCCAGGGCCTGAGTGCCTGTGAGTGGGCCATGTGAAAGTGCCCACCATTTTAGCCTTTCCTCATCCTCTTAGCTCTACTGTTGCCCATGGATGCCTTTATTTTGTGAAGGAGTGATGTCATGATACAGATTTTACAAATTGTGGCATTCACATTATAAACACAACTTAACCTCAAGTACCTAGATAACCTGAGTCTAGAAGAACTCCTGGTGGTGCATAATGTATAACATTTTGGTTATGCTTGACTGTTTATCAATTTATAAGTTTTGTCACTCTGATATCGCAGCTGAATTTCCGCTAAACATAAGCGTGTTTTCTCCCCATACATAAAAAGATAATCTTTAGTATAAATGCCTTCACAGAACTCAATAGAACCCAACTTGAACTTTTACTAGAATCTTCAGCTGAATTTTATGGCATGTTTTTTAGCGTTAATTAACCATTTAGTTTAACTTGTGATATTTCTTTTTTGGAATTTGCATTCTATAACTGATTTGGTCTGATGTAGTGGGTTTCATCTGTTACAAGGAGGTGCTTGGAGCCACCATTTAACTTCTCAAGCCTGGGACAAAGTAAGCGGAATTCTCATTTCTGATTTTAGAAGTGAAATGGATGTATATAAAGAAAGAAAAAGTTTTTAATATGAATTTGGGTAAGTCTAATTCACTTGTGGACTATGCAAAATTGTATGACCATAAAGCCCAACAGCTTTAGAAGACTATAGCCTTGAATCTAATAACTAAAATAACATTACACCCATATTATATAATTCGCACCTGCAACTCTTGATGTGCATGAACTTGGCCATAAATCCCACCAAATGCCTAAGTACATTAAAAAGGCCTTAATTGACGTCAAAGCCGCAAAAAGACAAACTCAAGAAACTAGAACCATCAGCAACGTCGCCCTGACCAAAAGTCTGTTTACATTGCTCAGAGCTGCAAGAAAATATAAGGAGAAGGCTTATCAACCTGATGAATAAAAGTACCTGAATTATGTCAAGCTCAGATATAAAAGTTTTCAGCAAGAAGGGCACTTATGGAGAAATTGTGCTAAGCTAACTGAAGAAAAAAATAACCCAAAGAGGAGATCTTGGATTCAGTCAATTGGGTTGCACACCACTTTATTGAGATAAAGAAGACAAATCTGGTTTGAGAATTGGGTCAGGGTTCTATATCTTAATGGAACATTAAGGGAAGTAGTTCTGACCGCATATCTCAGACCAAACCAAGCGATATTTGAGCCATCAGAAAATTCTTACTTGTATCAAGCCTCCATTCCAACTAAGATCATAAATGGTACATTGAAAGAAGAACTATAATAGGAACTTCATTAAAAATATTGCCATTGAAGATTGCGAGTCACACAAGTCTTATATGAGCCTTACCTTACTAAAGAGTATGAGTATTTACAGTCAAACAGTCAGTACAATTCTTACCATAAACATGAATATTTTAATAGTATTGCAAAAGTAAAAGTTACCATAAACAAGCCAAAATGGTGGAAGCACTGGATATCAGCGTTACATTCAATTTTATGTATTCTAAGCTTTAAGATATTGAAATTTTGCACCAGACATTAATTATCAACCCAAGTTAAAATTCATTGACATGAGCAACCAAAACACTAGGAGCTTATTCCGCTTTTTCTTGCAATTTGGATGCATTTTGTTTTTTCTCCAGACGTGTTACTTAAGAATGAAAAATATGATTCCTAATAGGAACATAGTTTATAGTCGAGTTTGGAAGTTTTGTTGACTTTAATAAGAGTTCAGTCACCTTACTCAATTACCAAACGCCACTTGTTTTCAAATTACATGGTGAAGAAGGTGCGGAAAAAGTAAGTATTGTAAAAAACTATATTCCATTTACCCTTTCAATTATATCTTAAAAACAAAGGGAAAAAAGCAGCTACTACTGACAAAGAAACATAGTTTAGTTTTCTCTTTTCATATCATCAAAGAGATGGATTTACTACCTGGTGAACACTAGGTTATGCTGGTCAACGTCAGTAAAAATATTCTGGAACAGAAGATTCTTGATATCTATTATCCTGAATTAATCAGAGACCAGGAAATCAGAGTAATTCCGGGCTTTTACAATTACAATATACCATGGCGAAGTCATAGTCCTGATTGAGAACATTGTGAAGCACACTGTTTGGACTAAGAAGGATCAAACTATAACTAAAGTGAAAATTTATCACTATGCTGACATTAGTTATACCACGCCATTGTCTGCATTGACAATATTGAGCTTTAAGAGCTAACTACCCAAGAAGAACGTGAACTCAATGAACTCAATGAACTCTTGGACCTATATTCAGACATTTATAGCATCTAACAAAGATTAAGTCCTGTTCAAGAGAAGAGTTCACAAGATCAACACTGGGCAATTCATAACTTTCAACCAAAGCGAAACTAATGATCCACAAGAAAAAAGATACATCTTCAAAGAGTTAAAATAACTTGTATATGCAGTCCTTGTACAGCCATCTAAAAGTCCTTGATGTCGCCCCTCCTACTAGTGTGGAAGAAGGATTGGACTAACTAAATGGTTATAGACCACATAAGATTCAATGACAGGTTAAGAAATATATGTACCTGTTAAAGCGCATTGACAATAATTTTAACGACTTGGATGATTGTGCTACTCTCTGCTATGAACCTGGCCAGCGGATAATGGTAGATGGAAATATCCTCAGAAGACCATGAGAACTGTGCTTTGATTACTAGCTAGGGATTATATAAGCCAGCAGATATTCCACAGGGATTGTGAAATGCTCCAGCTGCATTCCTCAAGCAATGAATCATTTTTTGGATTTCTGAGGATGTTAAGTATGCTCATTTAATTAGAGAATATCACATTGCTCAGCAATACATTCAAGGAACATCTGGAACACCTGAAGGAAGTTTTTACCCACTTGTGAGAGGGCAACAAAAAATTGAAGAGAAGAATGATTGATTTTCTCCCCAATTTGAAAAATTGGGGCTCAATCCTCCCACCCCCAATGGGCGGGGAATTCTGGCGCTACTTCCAAAGTGGCAGCCAATCAAAATCTAAGCAAATTTAAATTTTGAAACTTTGACTAGATTACAGAATCCTGAGTCGATGGCTGAACCAGTTTCAGCTGAGCTGCCATGGTTGAGAGCATGTGGCCAATCATCTCTGGCCACAGCCTCAATTCCTGTGGCCTGCCCAGCGCTGGCTGAATCCAATCCATTCAAGGCCCTCGAATGGATTAATGAGGATGAACGGCCACGCCACATGAAACCATATTTTGCTTTGGAGGAGTTCTTCATTGACCCTCCTGAATTGCATTCCCATCATTTTCATCCAAAAAACGGGTTTCCCATTTATAAAAATATTAACACAATGGCAGTTGCTTCTACAGCTGCCCTAGCCAACACCCTCCTCCATCAGCAACTTCATGGGGCAATGGAGCCCCTTGTTGAGGGTATTCTTATCCCCAATTTTCCTCATGATTTTGAGGAAGATGCAAAGTATGAAACTGAGGAGCTTGCTTTCAGTGCAAGCCGTGCTTGCATCAATGCAGCAAAAACTTCTTTTTTTGATCTCAATTATCCTGAAACCCGCTGGCGCATCATGTCATTTGCTTGTGTGCCAGCTCTCATCATTTTTGATGAGCATCAACTTGCTCAATATGTTGAGGCGATGGAAATCACCAGCCTCATTAATGAAGAAAACCCCCAACTTTACCCTTCTATGCCTCATGTTGATTATGCTCCCACCCCAATGCTGTCCGTCATGGTCTGCCAGCTAAAGCGGGTGCCAGACAAAAGTTCCCCCAAAGCCTCCTCACCATCTGATATGTCTTCCTAGGCTAATAACCTAGGGGCTATATTAGGAATTTTTTTTAATCTATTATAATCCCTTTTTTTTAGTACTAGATGGTCCCAACCTGAGGGATGATAATCCCTTTGTTTGGACCATTTGTAAATAAAGATGCGTGGTGGCTCCCCCTTTTGGGTTGGGCACCACTAGTACTGAAAAAAGAATGATTGATTTTAGGGAGTCAGATAAAATTCCATGGCCACAAATTAAACCAAAAATGAATCAAGCACTTGGAAGGGAAGGGCAAAGCTACTTTTAAGACGAGTTTTACAAGATTTATGAGAGATGTACAGGTGTTCTTAGGCTTAGTAGATAACTATTGACAATTCATGACAAACTTCACGGAAATTAATAGTTCGCTTACAACCTCTGACAAAGGAGCACAGAAAATTTGGAAACAAGAGCAACAAGATGTTTTCAACCAACCTAAGAAGAAATTGTTGGGAGACCAAAATACTTAACACTTAGCTTTGTGAAGACAATATACATTCACACCAACGCTAAAAACGTGGTTATGATCTCCTTCTTAACTCAGTTTGATGAAGTTGTGTATTTCCCATAAGCTATGTTTAAAGTGGCTTTATAAGGGGCAAACGCAAAACACTATTACAGAGAGTGAATGAATTAGTTGTGATCAGAGAATTATTTCACATCTGACCTTACTTTTAAAGCATATAAATAGTGATAATCATGGATAACGCTTCATTGAGATGGTTAACAAGAAAAAAAACCTAGATGAAAGTATTAAAAGGTGAGCCATTCATCTGAAAGGTTATAACTTTATGATCCTGCACAAAGATGGAGATAATCTTGAGCACGGATTTATTGTTGCAATTACTTAATTTTCAATTGCAAGAGCATTAAAGTGATAGTATTTATTTCATTATTATAAAGACAAAGGACAAATGGCAGAAGAAGACGATTCAATAAAGAATAGACTTAAAAGTTTGTTTATAGTAACAAGGCTCTGAGAAAACCATCAGGAAAAGTTAGGACAAATAGATAGAGCTCTTTTTGAAGCTGAGAAAAAAGTGACAATAACTATGTAAAGACACTGTCAAGCAGGCCACGGAAGGCTACAGAAGACATACCAGCATAGAAAGGAGATATTCTACTTAAAGGCAAGTTGATTATCATTCAGAATCTAGAGCTTTGTGTTGAATGCGCCAAAAACAAGCCACTACTCAAAGAAGTTCAAGTTTTAACCTGTCCCTCAAAGTGCACCCTTTAACAACGTCTTATTGAATTTGTAGGACCATTTGCAATGTCATCTAATGAGAATTAGTTCATTACTAATTTAATAGATCACCTCATCAATTGATATAAGAACTTCAGTTAAGTCCTTTACCTCTAGAGTTTTTGCAAGATTCTTGTAAACCAGGTTATATTTACCACTAATACCTTAGATACTTCTTTCCACAAAAAACTGAACTTATTATATGTTTTGTGAGAAACCTTGATAGTCTTAGTGTATGTCAAGCACGAAGTTACAATGCCATGCATACCATTGAGAAATAGAAGCGTAAAAAAAGTAACGGAACCCATTCCAACCTTAAAAGAACTTAAAGTCAACCCTAGTTCAAACTTGCAACTTTTTGCCTTTTTCCCTTTTTGCTTACCAGTTGAGCTACAATAGGACTAAAGGTAGTTTACATTTAAAGCGCTATGTGGAAAAAATACTATTACCAAGCTTGTTAGACCCAGTGATGGATGTAGATATAGAGAATTACCCCCTGGAAAGATACCAAGAAGTTACAGTGGATTAGCTCGTAAAGATACAGCGAAATAGCAGCTTAGAAATTATGATGTCACTTAAAAATAGTACCTAAGAGAGTGGCCATAAAAAAGGTACCTATATTTGAGGTGGGATAGAATGTGATGCTCTATCATATGCGCGGAGGGCAACCTGAGAAGTTACAGGTCTTCTGAATTGGAACTGCAACTGTTGTCATAATAAGAAAGACTAAATATTTCATCAAGGAAAATACAAACCATATCATATATATCCAAGTCCACACATGACACATAAACTTTTCCCTAGGACTTGTCTTTGAGAGGGTAATTTTAAGAAAACTCAACTAAAGGGGTTGGTTTTTTTTTCTTTTCTAAAACCCCCTAAAAAACCTCTATCTTATTAAAAATATTAATATGAATATATGTATAGATCCTATAGTCATTTTGGGCACCAAGAAAAAAGTCCCCATAGCATAGCTAGTGATCAAATAATAATGAGATTTATAAGCTCATTTTATAGGCTTCAAGTGTCTACAATTCCTGATAATTCAGGCTCTTATACCCCCCTGATCAACGCTATAATTTGACATCTGGTAACAATGCTATCAGAAGATGCACCATTATAATACCAGTCAAAAAGAGTATTTTCCATTTATCAAAAATTACGCTCTGGGAAACACCCTTTTATTACCCTTGGGTTCTTTCACCAATGAAAGCCAATTAACATCCCCATGTAGAGAGGGTCTTCACATTTTAACAACTCTTTGACTTATAGGCATATTACCAAATTAGATAGCCAACTAATTTCAAAGAAATATTAATTGAGAAAAATAAAGTAAAAAGCAGTGTCAAGAGCTACTGGAGCCATAGGAAACCAAATAAAGCTCTAAACACGCAACTAGTAGCTTTAGATAAACACAAACTTCTGTCAGACAACTAACGTGACAAGGAAAGACTTGTCTTCCATGGGGAATTTCAATACTTATAATCTGATCCAGAGTCCGCAAGGCAACGCCGTTCTGATGATACATGAATAAGAGCCAAGTGGAGATAAGTGTGGAAAGTATTTGTCTATGAATACCATCCCCATCCGACCAACAAGAATATTGCTGGAAGTAATCTTGACTCCAATTTATATATGGGGTCAAACTTCCAGGGTAAATGGTAGGGGTTTGTTCCGCCATTTGTGCTTTTCATTCTAATGACTTTTGACTCAGTTGGATACACACTTGATAACGTGCGGCAACAATGGTATTGTCAGGTTTGATCTCAGTGTTTGATTTCAAGTAGAGTCTACTGAATCTTTGTTCCCATTTCCCCCATGGTAAGAGTGAATTAGAATAAGTGACATGTTTATCTGCCCCCTTGGTTTACCTTTGGGCTGTACTCACAAAACCTTTGAGAATTTATTTGATACTGAGGTTACAATTACTTCGTCAGGTTTAATACCAACAGTGTCTCCCTTAGATGCAACTAACAAATTGTTACTTTCACTCTATTTATAAGTTTGTCAGATTAAGCTGAGCGTTTAGTTGTTCCATTCAGTTTGAGATCCTCAGCAGTTGTTTTGCTGAATGGGGCATCTTGAAAAACTTGAAGTGTATGAATCCTGAGGTTCTCTATGCTGAGAGAGGCAATAACTGAAAGACCAATGTGACGGCCAACATCATCTCTGATACAAATGAGTGTGGACCAATCATTGGTTGGGGTTGTTCCTTGGGGATCTCCAAAATAGTTGAAAATTTTAAATTGTTCAAAGAATTTTGGCGGAATTAAAGGTTTATTAAGGAATATAGAAAATAACCCAGCACTCTACCATGAGCAGAGTACTGGTTTCTTATAGTTGAAGGGAAGTAATGGGCAGGGACTGGTTTACATTTCTTACAATCGGACTTGTGAATAATCATAAAACTCCAGGACCTTTGCGTCATGCCTCAGCTTGTACATCTTGGGATGCCTCAATTTGCGTTTCCTGTTACCATTTTTTTTGCTTCTGTTGGGGTTCCAATATGCTAGAATATCTCGCAATTTTCCCAACAAAATTTACTTTCCCTTTAGAGCGATTATTGCTAGATCAATTTCTAGGCTGACGATCCTGTCAGAACTTTAGTCATAATCCATCCAATCATGCTCAGATTTTATCAAAGATTGTTATAAATCTTCATGACATAGGATTAAGCTGAATCAAACTTCTCGGTGAAATTCTCTCCTTCCACTTTTTGACTATTTTGCAAAATCAAGGTGAGGGGCATTGACAGAAACCCACCACTTATTGAGGGTGTGCCATAAATTTGCTAATTTTTCCAACAAAAGGCTTGAGGATGTTACCCCGTCTTTTATTGAAAGGAGGAATCAACTGATTCAATTTTATGGGTGCATCCAGGATACTTAAATTACCCTTTTCTAAAAAAACAGAAACTAATCTCCATATGATGCTAATACAAGAGCATTGTTTTGTGAGGTAAGGGCAGCTTTATGGATGCAAGGGTCTAAGGTTTAATTTCAGAAGGTGTCAGGGCTGTGAGATTTCATGCATGGAACTCAGTGATCAAATTCTGACAACTTATACAATCATGAGCTGGAATCCAACCGTTGACATAGGCGGGGTACCCTTTCCACACTACCAAGTATTAAATTCCCCGTTTAATTTTCCTTGAACCTAAGGTTTCCTCCACCTCAAATTCTGGCATTTCCTCTACCAATAAGAAATCAAATCTGTAGGTTATTCTCCTTTGAATGGTGACAGCGCTGATACTTGGAAAGATTTATGGATCTTCCAATGTGTGGACAAATCCACATAAAAGACCCGTTGTTTAAGACTTTGCTGATTGGTAGGTGTTTTTCTCTTTTTGCAGGCCAGCTTGCAGCAGGGTAACTTGAGATTAAGATTTTTGTGTCCACCATCATCAGGTCGCCCAACTGATATTCGGGAGCTGCTCTCCAATTTCAGTTGGTGTAACGCTTGACAACCTTGGAGGCTTTCATTGATTGCCTCAGACTTGCTGGTGTAATTTCTGGATGTGTGTTGCAAAGCTATCTGCCAAGGGAATATTTTTGTGATTTTGGGGCCCAGTTGTAATTGCTGGGTTGTAGCCTAAGTTGGCATACAACAGCGAATTCCAGTAGAGGCGTGCAGGGAATTATAGCATGAGAACTGGGCTAAGGACAGGTCTCCAGTCCAGGTATCCTGAGCGGCAGAGGCGTAGCACAAGATATATAGCTCTAGGGACTGGTTAATTTACTCAGTTTGTCCATCAAACTGTGGGTGATGAGCTGATGATTGGCAAGGTTTTTATGAAATTTCCCCCACAGGGCCTCCTATAATTTTGATGTAGACTTTGGTCTCCTATTACAAAATTTTTTTTGGTATCCCAAACAAGGTGAAGACATGGGTCACAAGTAAGTGGGCCATTTCTTACGCCATTGTTGTAATTGATCATGGGATGAACAAGCCATATTTAGTGAACTTTCCACAACTAACATGATTGCATTAAATCATTTTGAAGTGAGTAGACTGACTATGAAGTCAACTGATACCAATGTCCCTGTTCCCGCTGTTTGTTGCAGTAGATGTAGGAGCCCTTTTTGCCCAGTTCTGTCAGACTTGGATCACACATAGGTCAGGCATCATCCTATTCAAGCTGTCTTATCTATTGCAAATCTATTTCATTCATATGTTCTCTTTTTTAGGTTAATAGCCTTCTTTCCTCCAGGGTGTCTCATTGTAAGAGGGATATGATGCTCCTTTATGACTCAGGGCCGTAAGCTTTCAGGCACCATGTGCAATCCCAATAGTAGATCACACTATCATTTTTTGAGTACCAACTTGAGGGGTATTCCCAACTGTATTTGGTCCCGGAGTGCTTGTCCTTTGTTAGAGTCTGCTTGCGCATCCAGTACTGCGTCCAAGATGCACCCATCAGAGCTACTCGGTGGGCTTGGCTTGGGAAGATTTTGACACAAGGGCCCTATGACATTGTCAGGGGGCTCAAGTGTGGTCATTGGGGTGAGATTGAGGGTGTTGCAGGGAGCGCGATGGCATCAATGGTTGCTGTTTCTTCTGGTAGCTCAGACACTACTTGCTTTGGGGGGAGAATAAATGTGACTAATTAGACCCTTCCACAGGGGCATCCTCAATTTCCATGCTTCTGTTCACTATATCCGGCAATATGTGCATAAAACCTTCTATGTAATTATATTTGAAGTTGAAGCTGAGCAGGTCTCGGTAGGTTCTGGCTTGTCTGTGTGCCAACTTCTGCGGCTTGGGATAGTAGATGTGTTTTGTGAGCCATGCATACCGCCAAGATGTACTTTCCTCCATGTAACAAATGCTGCCAGTTAATCATCGCCCATGCTACTGCAGCCAGCTAGTTTATCATAAATTGCACATGACCATTAAGCGACCATATATTCCTATAGAAGTATGACACTGTGTGTTTGCGGCTGTTTTGCTCCTGTAGCAATACTACCCCCAAAACCATGCTGGAGGCATCACAAGATACAATAATGGTCGATTTTTATTGGTGTGTCATAGAACTGGAGCTGAATTAAAATCCTATTTAACGGATTCAAAGCCTGTTGTCATTCCACCGTCTATATGAGTGGCACGGCTTTTTCTGTCAGTGGATGAAGGAGAACGGCAAGTTCTGAAATTAATGGTAAGAATTTCTTTGGGAAAGTGATAAATCCCAGAAAGCTGCAGATCTGCTTCTGTTTAGTAGCGTTGCCCATGTCTATATCACTTCCAGTTTGGAGGGTTCAATATCATGCCCATCTTTAAGCAACATGTTCCCCAGAAACTGCACCTCATGTTTGAAAAATTTGCATTTTGATGGCTTTGTGTGCAGACCTGTACGTTGCAAGGTGGCCACAACTGCCATCAAGTCTTTCTAATGTTGCTCTGGAATAGGGGAGTGAACCAGAATGTCATTGATATATGCACTGCGCTTGTATTTTGGAGGTCGCTAAGACTTAGTAAATAACCCACCAGAAGACAGAGTGATCGTTTTTCAACCAGAATAGTATAGCCCTGAACTGATATATGTCATGGAGAGTGCATAATACCGTCAGCTACTCTTATCCCTACTTTACTTGTACTTGATGGATGGCGTTGACTAAATCCAATTATAAATTTTTTTAATTTTCCAATTTCTTGTGAGATTGCTGCCTCCAGTGTGAGGTGATATGGGTCCAGTACCGTAACATTTGTTAAGTGGCTTAATCCACATAAAGTAACAAAGTTTTTTCAGGTTCTTGGGCAAACACAACATGGGATGACACCAGCAAGGATTTCTTTATTAGCCATCATTTGGCCAACATTTTATGGATCCAAATCTTTAATGTCTGTTCCTTGGCAGCTGTATATTGGTATAGTGGAGATTTTTTTAATAAGATCAACTATTAGGCAAAGATGTTGTCCAACATGTAGTGGTGTAGCAATTGGTTCATTTTGTCCACGTCAAATATTTCTTTTTTATGCTTCCAATATTGAGGGCATTATGGGGATGTCAGTGGCTGAACTTAGAAAGGATTATCCCACTGTGGCCGTCAGGGCGTTTCCATTTGTCAATTGTGGTGTCAGGGAAATTTTGCCAGAGTGGTAGTATGTCAAGAAAGTAAGCATTTTTTGTTCAAAGCTAATTGTAACTGCATGCAGTGCCACATTTACCCCCAGGATCATGGGATAAAGTAGGTCTGGAATTGCAGTGAAGTTGGCATGTAACTGGTGCCGTGGGCTGAGAAGTGTAGTGGCTTGCATAGATGCAGGGTGACCATTGGTACCTTAGACGCTATCATAATGGGCGCCCCATAGTGAACGCCAATTCGAATGCCTGCGCCATTTTGATGTCAATAAGGTTTCCTGACGCGCTCATATCTATTATTGGTTCATCACAGCCCTTCTGGAGCCACTGTAATGTCCACGGTAAATAAGAAATGTGCATGATTGAATATTGAAGCTGGTTAAAGCGCATACTCCAGTCGTGGTTGCATTGTGGAACAATATTTTGATTGGTTAAGAAAATAAATAGCCATTCCTACCACCTGAGCATATGAGAGCGGGGCTGACAAGGGATCTGAAGCATCTGTCAGGGGATGTACATGGATAAGGTCCTCAATGATGGGATTACCTCGGCAATGCTCTTTGAGTTGCTCCATTGTTTGCATCTGGTAGAGGCAGTGCAGGGCCCTTTGGATCTAATGGTATGAATACGGTGCTTGGGGCTCTGTCTGCTACATTCTCACCCAGGTTCATTAGTCTGAATGGTTTGACCTAACTTGCCAAAATATTATAGCCTCCAGCTTTGAGGTGAATGATCCCTGTGATAAGGAGGAGGGCTGGTCATGTTGGGTAATATCGGAGTAGTGTGCTTCTTATCCCTGAACCATTAAGATGACTTACAGGGCGAGGGTCAATACCCCCTGGCGCATCAGAGGAGACATCTTGCTGATCTTTTTCACTGATATGATGTCAGGTACACTTCCCAATACTAGACCTTATTCCATATCCTGTTCATTACCTACTTTTCCCTCCTTGTTGAATATCAAGAGTATCCAATTCTGGGGAGAACGAGGTTGGTTTAGTATACAGGAGTGCAGCTTCACAGTGACTAATTTCTTGGGAGGTCGTATCCCAGGGTGGGCCTCAATTTACTGGGCTAGTTTGTATGCCCCCTCCAGAGTTTAAAGTCCATTGTACCATGCCATGTGTGATCCCACTCCTTGATTGAGAGAGGCATGGAACGCAACAATAACAATATCCACTGGTAGTTGGAGAGACTCCGCAAGTTGATGGAACTCCTTGATATGGCTTACCAGTTTTGTGGCCATTCCCCGTTACTGAAATGGTTGGTACAGGAGTCAAAGCTTTGATGCTGGTGTGGCCACCATGGACAAAACAATCATAAATATTGAAGGAGGCAACTCTCCAGGTACGAATCCTGGTACAAGAGGGTGCAGGCCCAGGTTTTGGTTTTACAATACAAGGCGTCCAATAGTGCCAAGGATCGTTGGTCGTCTGAAGACTCAGTGGTTTCATTTAAAGTTGCTTTCAATTTGAGCTCCGCCAGAACTCCCAATACCTGGCGAGCCAATTTATAAGAGGAATATGAAGCGGACCCTATCACCATTACGTTGCTGCTTAACCACTGGAGGGGTAATCAAATGCGCTGTTCATATGAGAAGTACTTGCTTGATGGCATTGATAACGCCAACAATGAAAAGAAGGTCATATGGGCGTGCATAAGTCCATATATGCTCTATTTAGCTGTCAAAGAGGCCTAGTTCAGCAGGCCCTGGTCCAATGACATGATAGCAGTGTTGATTGGCTGGGTTATCTAAGATAACTGACGTTCAAAAGAAAGACTTGGCTTCCATTGAAGGTCTTAAATGCTCATGATAGAATTCAGAGTTCACAATGCATTGCTGTTCTGATGATAGGTGAATAAGACCCATGCAGGGATTAGTGCAGAAAGTATTGGTCTATAACATTATTACTGCTCTGAACAACAAGCTGATTGCTGAAAATAATCTTGATCATGCTTCAAATATGGGGTCGAACTGCCAGGGTTGGCGGAAGGGTATTGCTTCGCCCATTTGTGTTTTTCTCTTGGGTAGAAATTCTAACTTAGTTGGATATTCACTTGATAATATACGGCAACAATAATATTGTTAGGTTTGATCCCAGCCATTTTGCTTCATGTAGCATCTGCTGAATCTTTGTTCCTTATTCCTTCATGATCAGAGCAAATTGGATTAAGTGTCAGGTCAATCCGCCCTCTTTGATTTACTTTTGGGCCATAGTCCTAATACTTTTGAGATCATACCTGGTAATGAGTTGAATCAA